>QODF01000125.1:138773-198638 GCA_024372805.1 Oostethus manadensis | reverse complement strand
GTCAAATACTAGAAGTGTAATGTCACTTCTCAGTGAAAAGCCACCTACAAAAAACTGATTCCCTACACAAATGGCGACTTTCTGACAACCTCGCCTTCCTTGTTTTTGGACTGTAAATTGTACGTCAGTGATCATGAAAATGCGTTTCATACTTCACTGCAAAAGCACATCCACACGTTGTTTCAAATAAAAACCTCTATCCAGCGCGTAGAGTCAATGCCACCACAAGGGGGCAGCACTGTAACCTCACCGATGTCGAGCAGCCGCGAAGCCCCATCGAAGAAAACTAAAGCGGAAGTTAACAACACTAATGACACAAAAAACAGCCAGACGAAGGGGGAGACGTTTTTACATTCCCAAAATGTTTCAGGAGTTGGTGAAGGAGCGGCTAATGAAATATTGGCGCTGTTTGAAAGAACCATAGCGTCCTACGAGGAGGAACTTTCTCGAACGAAGGAGGAGAAGGAGCGACATCGACGGCAACTGGGATCCTTTAGGAAGACTCAGCTTGCGGTAGACAAGGAAGGTAAGTTTAACCTCTCATGTTGGTAAAACAATGGAGAAAATGATTGATGAGAGGTTAAAGTATGTATTAGAAACAAATGATCTGTTAAAACCATATCAAAACGGGTTCAGAAAGGGAAGGAGTACTTCTGATCCAGCAATACATCTAGAGGACGAGATAAGGAAAGCTCAAGTTAACAGGAAAAGTCTTATAGCTGTATTTTTTGATGTAGAAAAAGCATACGATATGATGTGGAAGGAAGGCTTGTTGATCAAACTTGGGAGGTTGGGGATTAGAGGCAGGATGGGGCAGTGGATCAAAAGCTTCCTATCAGAGAGAAAGATCTCAGTGAGAGTTGGGACAGAAAATAGTTCGTATTTATTAGTGGAAAATGGTACCCCTCAAGGGAGTATTATTAGTCCGGTTTTATTTTCAATTATGATAAATGAGGTATTTAGTCGGATTGATGGTTCATTTGGAGTATCCTTGTTTGCAGACGATGGGGTGGTCTGGAAAAGGGGGCGGAATGTAGAGTTTTTGGTTGAGAAGATGCAGGAGGCAATTACTGCTATTGAGGGATGGGCCCTGGAATGGGGATTTAGGTTCTCAGTAGGAAAAACAAAGGTAGTTTTGTTTACAAAAAAGATTTAAAAATGTCGGGTTATTATAAAGCTTTATGGTGAACATTTAGATGTAGTCCAGTCTTTTAAGTACTTGGGAATTTGGTTTGACAAACGACTTACCTTTGCAGTCCATGTAGAAAAAGTAGTTGATAGATGCAAAAAAGTGTTAAATATTTTGAGATGCCTTTGAGGAAATGAGTGGGGGGCATGTAGAGAAACATTGAAGAAATTGTATAAAGGGCTTATAAGATCGGTAATTGACTATGGCTGCGTAGTGTATGGGTCTGCATCAAAGACAACACTGAGGAAACTCGATGTAATACAGTATCAGGCGTTGCGGTTGAGCAGTGGTGCTTTTAGATCTACTCTGATTGCGGCATTACTAGTGGAAATGAATGAGATGCCGCTTCAGTTAAGAAGGGAGCAAATATCGTTGGGGTATTGGGCAAACTTGAAAGGACATCAGGACAATCATCCAACAAAAAAGGTTTTGGTGAAATGTCAGGAGAGGGAAAAAAATCAAACAGGGTTTGGGTGGACGATAAATAGGCTAGTGAAAGATGTTAGTGTCCCCTACTGTTCCCTTTCCAGTCGTTCCACCATGGTCTTTTGAGGAGGCTGATGTAGATATGTGTTTATTAAAATATAATCAGATTAACAACATTGATAAGAAAGTCGTTAGTCGATACGTACAAGCAAAATATAGAGATCGAATCCAGATATTTACTGATGCTTCAAAAAAGGAAGCTAAACGGTAGGGGTGGCCTTTGTTATTCCCGACTTAAATGTTGCAGTCAATTATAGAGGAAAGGATAATTTGTCAGTGTACACTGGAGAGCTGATGGCCATTTGGCTAGCTCTTCAATGGGTGGAAGTGGTTAAACCGGTATCAGTGGTTGTGGCTTGAGATTCCAGCAGTGCTCTTGTCAGCATTAAAACTATGAACTCAGAGTCAAGACAAGATATCATTTATGAGATAATTCAGACGATTAGTAGAATGAATAAGGCAGGGATAATTATGACGCTATTATGGGTGCCAGCACATATAGGAGTGGTGGGGAACAAATTGGCAGATACATATGCAAAGACAGCAACAAGGAGAGCACAAATACAGGTAAAAATAAAATACAGTTAAACTGAGATTAAGGCAGCTGTGAAGGACAAGATTGTAAAGAAATGGCAGGACGCATGGGATAGAGACTCAAAAGGCAGGCAGCTGTATAGTGCTAAAAAAAAGAGTGGATCAAATAAGAAGTACCAGCAGAAATAGGAAAGAAGAAGACATCATAACAAAAATGAGATTTGGGCATACAGGTCTTAACAGTACACTTAAAATAATAGGGAAACATGAAACAGGCTTTTCTGACTATTGTAATATAACTGAAAATATTAGTCATGTCTTAATACACTGCAAGCAGTATCAGCAGAAGAGAAGGCTGTTGAAGAGTGAATTTAGGCAAGAGAAGATCGGGGCATGTTTTATACAGATATATATTTGTATACTTAAGGAAAACAGAATTACTACATAGAAAATAGAACAAAATAAGTTCTGTTCCACACTCCTATTCGGAAGGTGGCGGAAATGCACACCTAAAAGCTGTTTGCCAACCGCCAAATAAACAACAGAAGAAGAAGAAGAAGAAGGAAGGTAAGTTTAGTTTCATGTTGTACTTCATAACCGCAAAGTTTTCCTGCCGCATTTTTGCAAAAGAAGTAAAAGATCTATAAAGAGTCACAGTAGAGATGTGGCAATCATGAACAAATCGTTTAAAACGTTTTTTTTCCCCACTCGATTGCGGGGTTTCATGTGACTTCACATCACGGGTTCAAAATCTCTCGCCACTTCAGTCCGTCACGCTTTTTCCAAAATATATTTAAAAATGATGCTGTTTCACGGCCTATTATTAGCAACAACAAAAAAATATGACCATTTAAGCAAATATATATATTTTCTGCTAAAATACAAAAAATAAAGGCATTTAAAAAGTATTCTACAATGGTTACTAGGTGTCAATAACGTTACTTTTAATGTTGGATGAGACACACAACATGCTTTTATTGCTGCTTTGAATTATCTCACACAAGCACAAAGATCCCTACCGGGGGCTACTGTTGCGGTCGTAACCCATGCCAAGTGTTACGACCCTGGGTCGTATTGGGTGAATGTAGTTGTTTGTATTGTTACATTGTGGTTGTGTTTTGCTTGTAAGAAGCTTTCTCTCCCCTCTGTGTGCGAGAGAAACCGACACGAACGAGGAACAGGTGGTGCCCACTCATTGGTCCTGTCCCTAACGTTGGTGACACCGGATTGGATCCTGGGAGGAAGGAGCAGTTCTTAAACAGCAGCTGAGACCCCGTTTCCCTCTCTCCTCCTCACCTCCACTCTCCACCTGTGTTCAGCTCATGTCATTTGTTTAGCTATTAGATTAGGCATTTAGGCCAGCTATAAGTTTGTTTGTCTTTATTTTTGTAGGAATGCAGCGGCCACGTGTTGTATTTTATTTTCTTGGTGATTGTTTCTCCTTAGAGTGGCTGTGACTTACATTACCTTTGGGAAATAAATCTGCTGCGTGAGTAATGCCCCGAACCACTTTGGTTAGGTTTTTCATTTGAGAGTGGGGTCGAGTGGAGCTTCATGTGGCGTCTGAGGGGCCCCTAGACCTGGGACGTAACACAAGCTAAAACTCAACTCTGAACCAACACTGTCACTTCCTGTCCTTGCCACCGGAACTCATTCACAGCAACACCCGAGAGGACAAAGCTTGTTTATTTTACTATAATGGGTTATAGGAGTGGAAAGGTGACTATAGGGGTGTTATTTCACGTCTAGGCAGCTCTAAAAATAAATTTTCTGCCATTCTGTTACAATAGAATAGAAAGTCTTTATTGGTATTATACACAGTACAATGAGATTTAAAGCATCCTTTTGGATGCACACAGTGCAAGCATAAAAGTTTAATTAATGTACTAATAAAAACTACAAACTACTATGGTATAACGGGCACATAGACACACCCACTGAGTGTACAGCCGGACAAAAAGTGAGACCAGTGACATGTAGCATACTGAGTGGTGGAGGTAGTGCAAAAGAAATGTTATGCAAAGGGCAGTTGAGTAGAAATTACAGTTCTGTATGGTGACAGCTTTGGGAAAGAAGCTGTCTAAGTCTGTTTCTTCAAGGTTCAAGGAGTTTTTATTGTTCACTTGGGGCAAATTGCTTTGCAGCCAGCAGTTACAAAACAGTCAACAATCCCACAGTAACAACTAACAGCACGGAAAACAACGATCAATAGAACAACCAGATAATCAATCATGTTTGTTCGGGCCGGTATGGACCTGTAGCGCCTGCCCGAAGGTAACAGGTCAAAGAGAGGGAAGCCAGGGTGGGTACTGTCCTTTAGGATGTCTCTGGCTCTGCTGAGGCAGCGGGAGTTGTAGATGTAGGTTATGGAAGGCAGAGAACAGCTGATGATTTTTTACCCTCTGCAGTCCAACACAGCACAAAAAATTATCAGCTGTCCTTTGCCTTCCATAACCTCCATCTACAACTCTTATAATTTTGTTGTGAGCAACCTAATATTTGACTTGTTTGAGTTAAAGTGTTTTTGTTTTGTTTGTCCTGCAGACATCCAGCAGCTGATTGGTTGTCAAGAAAAACATCCCCATCAGCTGCAAGGAGGGAGTTCCACTTTGAAGCAGGAGGATCCCCAGTGCCCCCGTGTTAAAGAGGAAGAGGTGGAACTCTTTGTCACTCAGGAGTGTCTTTTTGGGGCGGAGGAGGCTGATCTCACCACGTTGCCACTGACTGTCATCTCGGTGAAGACTAAAGATCATGAAGACAAACCACTTGAGTCCTCACAGCAACATCACAGTCCAAGTGAGGAGACTCCAAGCAGCAGCAGCTCAACACCACACACAACATCAGAAGCTGATGGAGACAAGTGTGGAGGACCACAAACAGTTAAGCTCTTTTCTCAACTACCAGATTGTGGGAATGTCGACAGGGACCACAGCCAAGAAGCTTTGAGCAGCGATACAGACTGTGAAGGTGATACAAGGACTCGCACTGACAACAAACACTCTGGATGCTCTCAAAAGAAGGCGGGTAAAAAACATTTGACTTGCTCAGTTTGTGCGACAAGCTTTTCTGATAAGTGTGACTTGACTCGACACACAAGGACGCACACCGGAGAAAAACCGTTTACTTGCTCGGTTTGCGGTAAAAGATTCTCTGATAAGTCAAATATGGCCAAACACTTGAACGCACACGGGAGAAAAACCTTTCATCTGCTTAATATGCGGCGATAAATTTGTGCAGAGTTCCACTTTGAATACCCACATGAGAATGCACACAGGAGAAAAACCTTTTTGTTGCTCATTTTGCGGTAAACGCTTTTCTTGTAAGAGTAATATGAACGTCCACATGAGAACACATAAAGTGGAAAAATCGTCTAGTTGTTCAGTTTGTGGACAAATGAATTCTCATAAGACAACTTTAACAGCCCACAATGGAGAATAATTTTTAGTTTTTACAGGGAACTTCATTAACTTGAGGATTAAGCGTCATGTAAAAGAAATGAATACATGATTTTCTAACTTTGAAGACATGGATTGTTTTTAACTTTCCCTTTATCTGGATTACATAAATCAATTATCGAGATTTGTATATCACTATAATAAAAGTGAACTTACAAAAAAGCACTGCCCATGTATTCTTTGAAATAAATACGATTTTAAATCCGGAGCAATGTTCAGCGCCGCCGCTAGATGTCAGCAGCGTAACGTCATGGTTGCTTAACAGCCGTAAATCCCCATCGAGCAAGGTAAGGGCGGAAGTTAGCAACGCTACTGCAAAAACAAGCAAACAAACACGACATTCAAAGAAAACATCGAAAATGTTGACTAGAGTTGGTGAAGGAGCGAGTTATGAAATATCGGCACTGTTTGAAAGAACGATACCGTCCTACGAGGGAGAACGAGCAACACTGACAACAACAGGAAGCTGTTAGCAAAAGTCCGTTTGTGTTATTAAAATGAATGTTTACATGTTGCAAATAATCATCTGACACACGTTCTGGGGAAAATATACGGCTACCACATTGGACGTGGTGTATTTTTTACGATACGCTACTGTTGATATACAGTAAGATGGTGACCGACTAGATGGTTTTCAGCATTATACTTTATACAAATGTATATCCACAACCAATACAAATGCGCGCTCCGTAGACTAAGTTCTCAATAGTTACTTTAATTTGAACGTGTACCCGATGCGTTGTATTGCTGGCTTCCAACCACGTGATGTGCGCGTCATTTCCGGTGTTTATATCGGCGTCAGGCAAAACCATGCTTGTAATATGTCAATTTGCGTTCTAACGCTCAACTCTCTCTCTCTGGGATCAATACAGTCTTGTATATGCGTCTTCGCTTCGCTGCACAGTTCGAACACGTCATTTTAAGCACTATTACTTGGCATTCGCAATCGCATTTCACGTCACTTCCTTCATTCGGTGCTATTATATTATATCAGCAACAACAATGGATTCATATAGAGCACGGGTGTCAAACACAAGGCCCGGGGGCTAAATGTCCCGCCACACAATTTTATTTATAAAGGCCCGAGAATAATGAATAATGTAATTCAGCTTTTTCTTTCTCAATGTTTTTGTTGCCTCACTTTGACAGAAAAATCTTCTGAACTTTAATATTATGTGACAGGAACTAGACATGACATGAACATGCATTTGTTATCAAAAATAAATACTTGAATGTATGCTTGTCACCTTGACATTCACTACTCATTTCTAGGCAAACTATCTGTTGTGTAATAATAGCATGAGGTTATATTCATATTTATTCGTTCATATAAGTGTGACAAACATGCAAAAAAAAAATCAAATGAGCAAGCAAATGAAAAAACAAAGCACAAAAGCATATGTGATGTGAAATGGTATTTTAAACAATCAAAGAGAAAAAACAATAAATGGTGAATTATTAAGAAATACTACAAGACAGGTCAATTAATGGCTCATTTTACGACCGCCTTTTCCAGCTACGATTCAAACAAACGTGACCTCAAATGGCTGAAGTATCAAAAGAATCAATGTCTTGATTTGAGTATCAATTTTAAAGCATATCAGTATCAATCCACACGCCACTAGTTACGGATGCAAAATAGCGAAAAGGGTTCATGAATTATTTTTTAAAATTAATCTTAATACAAATGTCACAAATAAAATTAAACAAACATTTGGTTAAAAGCAACAACTGGAATTTCACAAATTAATCATAACTATAAATATGAGTTAAAAATAAATATTTGTATTGAAAATGGATTCGCTGCGGCGACCCCTGAAGGGATAAGCCGAAAGGAAAAGATTCTGGCGCAAATGTTTCTCAGCTCCAATTCTGAGCAGTTTTCAACTTCGCCGCCATGCGGCAGTGTTGTGGCGTCATGGATGCTCGGCAGCCTTTAAATCTCCATCGAAGAAGAAAAAGATTGCCGTTATCAAGGCAGCTGCAAAAAAGGCACGGGGCAAAGGCGGGAAACAATCGGGAATAAGAGATAGAAAATGTTGAGAGAGTTGATCAGGGAGCGACTAATGGCGGCGGCGGATGAAATATCGGCGCTGTTCGAAAGAACGATCGCGTCCTACGAGGAGGAACTTTGTCGAGCGAGGGAGGAGAAGGAGCGGCTACGTCAACAACTGGAGGCTTTTGGCCAAACGCGCATTGTGCCGCAAGTAAAAGGTTTGTTTGCAGCTTCTACCTCATGCTTTAATGTCTCGCAAATGTACATGTACCCTGACTGACGACGCGAATGAGTTTCATCTTTCCCTTTCATCACAGCATCTTCATTCAAGATGGCGGCTAGTAGTGCAGTGCAGTCTGGGGTGTCCAGAAATCGGCATTTTTCGATCCGTGGGTGATAACAATCTTAAAAATAATCAACATAAGCAACACTAAATACTAGGAGAATACTGTCATAATACTAAGAGGGCAAAAATATCAAAGTTGAAAAGTCCAAGGAAATCGTAAAATGAAAAGAATTGAAGTTTTTGGAAAACAATTTGAAGGTACTTTTTCACATTTGAGCGAGAAATGATTGAAAAACAGTTTTATAAACATGTTTTTAAAAATAAAAAAATGAATACAATGTTTACAAATAAATCTTACACTGAACCCCCCCCCCCCCTTTTTTTGTTATTCAGGCCAAAATAATATTACATTTTTTGGGGATCAGTCTTTTTTTTGTAGAACCTGTTGGAAACGTATCCTGTTTGTTGCTCTGACCATTTTTTGAGGAATTATCATTAAAAAAACACGGAAAATGGTCCTTTCTGGCGATGTTAAAGATAGCTTATAAAAAAATTCCTGGATCCGAATCACCCCCAAATTTGAATCACTTCTTCCATATCCCATTCCATATCCCACAATTCCTGGGAATTTCATCCAAATCCATTCAGAACGTTTCAAGTTATTTTCAACACAAATAATAAACTCCAGCAAAAAGCAGAACCTCCTTGGTGGAGGTAATAGAGTACAAGAAGAAATATATGTAAAAATGTACGTTTTTAAAACAAAAAGAGTGTAATGTAAGAAAAAATAGTTCATCCTAATGATACAGTATGTTTTCTCACCAATAGTTCATGCTTGTTTTTTTTCTTAAATGATAAAAACATATATGCATATTTACACACACAGAGTACATGTAATACTGGTTTTCTTTGCAAATATAAGTTCCATGTCTTTTTTCCTCCACAAAATGTCAGAAAGAAAAACACTACAGACAAGGACAATATTTGGACACACGTCGAATGCACTGAGCTAAAGCGTGTTTGTGTCCTGCAGACCATCAGCAGGAGGATCCCCAGCCCACCCACGTTAAAGAGGAAGAGGAGGAACTCTGGATCACTCAGAATGGAGAGGGTCTTCCAGGGCGGGAAGAGACTCAGCTCACCCGATTGCCACTGACAGTCGTCTCTGTGAAGACGGAAGAACATAAAGACGACCCACCTGAGTCCTCACGACTCCATCATAGTCCAAGTGAGGAGAAGCAAGGGGCGGATGGAGGATCACAAGCAGACAAACTCTTAGCTCCGATATCAGATAGCGACGAGGTTGAGGATGAAGACGGGAACGACACCCAATCCGCGAGCAGCGATACAGACTGTGGCGGTGATGTGGGGACCCACACTAACATCAAACACTTTGAACTTTCTCAAAATATGACAGCAAAAAAAGTTTTGGTGTGCTCGGTTTGTGATAAAAGCTTTTCCAAAAAGCGCAATTTGACCAGACACATGAGGACTCACACGGAAAAAAAACCTTTTAGTTGCTCAGTTTGTGGCGACGCATTTGCTCAGCGGGCCTATCTGAACAGTCACATAAGGACCCACACTGGAGAAAAACCTTTCAGTTGCTCACTTTGTGGCGATAAGTTTGTGCAGCGTTACACTTTGAATAGACACATGAGAACGCATACAGGAGAAAAACCTTTTTGCTGCTCTGTCTGCGGTGATAAATTTGTGCAGAGTTCCTCTTTGAGTAGGCACATGAGGACGCACACAGGAGAAAAAAATTTCTGTTGCTCAGTTTGTGGCGATACGTTTGTGCAGCGTTACACGTTGAATAGACACATGAGAACGCACACAGGAGAAAAACCTTTTTGCTGCTCAATTTGCGGTGATAAATTTTTGCGGAGTTCCTCTTTAAATAGACACATGAGGACGCATACAGGAGAAAAACCTTTCAGTTGCTCAGTTTGTAAAGACACATTTGCACACAGGGACAGTTTGAATGCGCACATGAGGACACACACAGGAGAAAAACCTTATAGTTGCACATTTTGCGGCAAAAGGTTTTCATGTAAGGGTAATATGAACGTGCACATGACGACACACACGGGGAAAAAACCTTTTTGTTGCTCATTTTGTGGTAAAAGTTTTTCTTGCAGGATTCATATGAATGTGCACACGAGAACGCACACACTGGAAAAACCTTTCAGTTGTTCAGTTTGTGGTAAAAGGTATTCACATAAGAAAAATGTGACGGCACACATGTTGACACACGATGGAGCATAAACGATTTTCTGCCCATAAACGATTTTCTGCCCACTTTGTGCTAAAAGATTGTCAAGGCAGCTGGAAAGATAATGTTGTGAAGGGAAGATACCTGGTAACATAAAAGTAAAGATTCCCTCATGTGTGCTGCTAAGAAAAGAAGCAACACAACTTACACAAAAACTCAGAAGCAAATAAGAGATTACTTTTTAACAACCTTAGGCAGCCTGACTGGTTGAGGGCAACTTGGATGGTGGACTTTTCTTTACTTAACTTTTCTTCGTCAGCGATCATAAAAATGTGTTTGTGTTGTGACAATTTCACACATGAATGTAATAAAAGTGAAATGAGAACTGCACACAGTCTTTGGGATAAAGACGACGCTCAGCGTTGAACTTCTATGCGACTCTTTTTGCCTGGCTCATGGCACATCTCGTGCAGCCTTCAATACCGCCGCAGGATGGCAGAAGTGTTACTCAATGACACTAAGCAGCCCTAACGTTGAATCGAAGAAGAACAAGGCGAAAGTTTGCGGAAAGGGAAATAATCAAGTTAAAACATTAAAATGTTGAGAGATTTGACCAGAGACCGACTAATGAAATAACCCAGCGGTTTGGAAGGACTATAACGTCCTACGAGCAGGAACTTTCTCGAACAAGAGAGGAGAGCGAGCGGCAATGACAACTAGAAGGGGTTTGCAAGACTCACATCAACTAGTGACAAATTAGAATCTTACTTCAGGAAAGCTATTTTTTACATAAAAATATATTCCTAAAATTCACTCCAAACTTTGTTGATTTCCTCAAAGAACTGTGCCTTATTTTTTCGTCATTGAAATACATGAAAAAAAAGATTGCTGTGAAACTCATCTAGATGGTGGATGACTCATGGAAAACTCTAACATTGCCTAAAATGATACACGATGAACCTTTTACTTTTCGCTGTTTTTTTCCTTAATATATATATATACTCGTCTTCATTTGATTTCCCTGGCGTTTAATTTGCTTTTAGCACCTCTTGAACATTTTGTATCCTGATATGTTTTGTTGAATTATTTTGGTGTGAAATGTTGACTTCCAATAAAAATGTTTTAAAAAGTTACTAATTAGAATTGTAATGCACGATTTCAAGTCTTAGCATTTTGTGAAAAGGGACTCCCAAAAGCTTTAGCTTTGGGAGTCATGGGGTGGACCAGGAAGGTCCACCCCATGACTTGAGTCCATGAAGAAATCCAGTTCTTTATCACTAATCCACAGACAATCTGGAAATGTATACCGCAGGGCTCACCCAGCAGGCATGGTAGTTTGGGGGAGTGGGTAGTGAAGAAGTCTCTGGCAGGATAAAGTTCCTGGTATTCTGTTGTGAGTAGTGGAGAAATGACAAAAATAATTATTTACCATTTTCATCAACAGGAAGTGATGTAGCTGTGGTTGTTAAATTGAGTCAGAAGGTACTTAGCAAACAGCTAGAGAGAATACACAACTGCAAGTTGAAATATATTGAGTGGCGTGCCCCAGGGGTCAATACTGTTTCACCTATAAATAAATTACATCTGTCAAGTTACAAAATACCTAAAGCTGGTATTATTTGCAGATGATTTTGGTACCTTCTGTTCTTGAGAAACCAATGAGGAAGTGATTATACTAAAAAGATAGTTTGATAAAAACAGATTATCCTTGAACGTAAGCAAAACTAAAACAACCCCACCCACAGAGAGAGCCACCACCAGCCTGCTATGGGGTTGTCTGAGCAGAAATACGTTTTTTTTATCCTGTGTGTTTTCTCATGTGTTTGACCATATTTGACTTTTGAGAGAATCTTTCAGGACAAACCAAACAACTAAAGGGTTTTTCTCCAGTGTGTGTTCTCATGCGCGGTATAGTGCTGGACTTTTTAGAAAATCTTTTGCCGCAAACTGAGCAAATGAAAGTTTTTCACCTGTGTGTGTTCTCAAGTGTGATAGCACATGAAATTGTTCAAGGATCCTTTGATCGCAGACAGAACAACTAAAGGTTTTTCCCCTGTGTGCGTTCTCACGTGTTTTACAATGCTTACCCTTTGGGAGAATCCTTTCCCAAAAATTTAACAACTAAGAGGTTGTTTTCCTTCCGTCTGCCATGTTGAGTTAAGTCAACATTTTTAGGAAAGCTTTTAGCACAAACTGAGCAGGTCATGGTCGGGTTTTTACTTTGTTTGCTGTTAGCGTGAGTCCTCCAAAGTCAGTATCACATTCAATTGTTCTTGGGTGTGGTCCCTGTCTTCATCCCCAGGAGAGTGTGACGTGTCATAACGATCTGCTAGTGGAGTTAAGAGCTTGTCTGTTTATGATGCTCTAGCGTGATCTCCATTGGCTTCTTTTGTCGTGTGTTGTGGGCTGCTGCTGCTGCTTGAAGGCCGGCCCCTCTGTTCTCCTCACTTGGACTGTGATGAAGTTGTGAGGACTCAGGTGGCTTGTCTTCATGGTCTTCAGTCCTCACAGAGACACCATTCAGCAACTTGGTGAGATCAGCTATGACTCACCCATCTGAGTGATCCAATGTTCCTCCTGGTTCTTTATATGAGAGCGGTTTTCAGGGTAGGTCAGAAAAGGTACCTCATTGTAGCGATTGATGTAGAGGACACTTCCTTGTTCGGTTTTGCACAACTGTTCCAACTGGCTTGGGTGTTCTGTGATGCATCAGTTGCATTCAGATGGTGACAATTTCCACACTGCCTGATTCGGACACTTTTGTAGGAAAGTTCGGAAGGGATGGATGATGTTTGCGGTGAATCTCGTCTCCCTCCCAGTCTCTTCACAGGGGTTGCGTCGTTGTGTTGATAAAAGGGTACGTACGTCCGTTTATCGTTGGCAACTGGTAGAGACAACGTTGAGGTGCTGGCTTATTGTCTGGATTCTTGATGATTCATGTAGCATTAAAAAGAAAAGAAGGAGATTACAAATAACAAACAAATAATCTGCATCATGCCTACTGCACCCATAGAGAAAATGACAATATCATACATTATATAACAAAATGAGCATCCTGTCCTATCAAATTAGGACTATTCGCTCATCTAACTGAAAGAGCTTTACAATTCTTGCACCTGAGGTAGCACAACAATCGGTGCCTTTGTAGGATTTCATGCAAAAAAGCTTTTGATGTAATTATCAACACAAATAAAAAGGGAAAAAATTAAGTCAAAGATAGATTTATTGATTATTGCAATAAAAAAACAATTCAATTCAATTGAACACCCTAAAAAATGCAATATGCTCATAGGTTTTTACAACATTATAGAATACTACCCATGGGTTACTCCTTTTCTAACCCAAATATTGGGTCATGTATTTATATCATTCACTTGTGTTTTGTGCCTATTCCACTGGATAGGAATAACTACTTGTAAACACGGAAACACGCAAAACGCCACACTTTTGTAGCGAGGAGGAAAGACACCTTGTTAGTGTGGTGGAAGATGGGCACATTATGTTTTTATAGACACTAGAAGCTCATTTCATAAACAACTTCGGAAGCCCCTTGAAAAAGCCAAGTAGCAAATCGGTACCTTAGATCCATCTACTATCCAATTTCTTTATCGTCTGGCCTTCCATTAAAAAAGAAAGTCAGACAGAATAGTGTCAAGTACTGGTGGTTGGTCAGTACCAGCACCAAAGCGCAAACAAAGGTAACTGCTACTGGCCTCGGGCTGGTCATGATCCGCCATGTTGCTGCTGTCATTTTTGGATACAGGAAGAAGCACTATGTCATGACATTCTCCATCACTGTTTTGATCGGCATCCAATAGTTATTGTATGCCGAATGCTATGCGATTTGGGCCGTGGTAAAGGACGGGTGTCTGGGCAACCTGGTCTTCGGCAGCCAAATCTGGTTCATGGGACATGGAATGTTACTTCTCTGGTGGGAAGGAGCCCGAGCTCGTGGAAGAGGTTGAGACATTCCGAGTAGATATAGTCGGACTCACCTCGACCCACAGTTTGGGCTCTGGAACCAAATTCCTTGAGAGGGGCTGGACCTTGTTCTTCTCTGGAGTTGCTGCAGGGGGGAGGCGGCGAGCTGGTGTGGGCTTATTAATAGCCCCCCGGCTTGGTGCCTCTGTGCTGGAGTCATCCCAGATGAATGAGAGGGTTATTTCCCTACGCCTTCGGCCCGGGGAAAGGGTCCTGACTGTTGTTAGTGCGTACGCGCCAAACAGCAATTCAGTGTACCCAGCCATCTTGGAGCACCCTAGCTGGTGACTCCATAGTTCTGCTGGGAGACTTCAATGCCCATGTGAGCCATGACAGTGTGACTTGGAGGGGCATGGTTGGGAGGAACGGCCTCCCTGATCTGAACCCGTGTGGTGTGTTGTTGCTGGACTTTGATGTGGACCACAGTTTGTCTACAACAAACACCATGTTAGAACATAAGGATGTCCAGAAGTGCACTTGGCGCAGGACACCATAGGTCGCAGGTCTATGATCGACTTTGTAGTCGTGTCAAAAGACCTGCGTCCGCATGTTCTGGTCACGCAGGTGAAGAGAGGGGCTGAGCTGTCAACTGACCACCACCTGGTGATGAGTTGGATTAGATGGCATGGGAGGATGCCGGACAGACCTGGTAGACCCAAACGCGTAGTGAGGGTGTGCTGGGATTGTCTGGCAGAGTCTCCCGTTTGTCGAGTCTTCAACTCTCATCTCCGGCAGAACTTTACAGAACTTCCATATTCTGCATATCGGGAGAGGGGGGGTGGAGGGGGGGTGGGGTCGGTGAGGCTATGGAGCCCGACTTTCGGTCGGCCTCGAAAAGGTTCTGGCAGACCGTCCAACACCTTAGAAAAGGGAAGCAGCCCCCAGTTCACAGTGTTTACAGAGGGGACGGGGACTTGCTGACCTCGACTAAGGAAGTCGGTTAGTGGAAGGGATACTTTCTGGCCTTCTCAATACCACTGACATACCTTCCGTAGAGGAAGCAGAGTCTGAGGACATGTACGCGGACAGTTCTTTCACCGTGGCTGAGGTATCTGGAAAACTTAAAACACGCACCAATGGCAAGGCTCTGGGGGTGGACGAATTTCGCCCTGAATTCCTCAAGGCTCTGGATGTTGGAGGACTGTCTTGGTTGACACGCCTCTTTAACATTGCATGGAAGTCGGGAACAGTACCTCTGGACTGGCAGACGGCGGTGGTGGTCCCCATTTTTAAAAAGGTGTGATCGGAGGGTGTGTTCCAACTATAGGGGTATCACACTCCTCAGCCTCCTTGGCAAAGTCTATTCTAGGGTGCTGGAGAGAAGGGTACGACCGTTAGTTGAACCTCGGTTACAGGAGTCGCGGAACACTGAACCAGCTCCACCCCTGCAAGGGTACTGGAGTATATGTGGGAGTTTGCCCAACCGGTCTACATGTGCATGTAGACTTGGAAAAGGTATTTGACCGTGTCCCTCGTGGTGTCCTGTGTGGGGTGCTCCGGGAGTACGAGATTGGTGGTCTGCTACTACATGCCATTTAGTCCTTGTACAATCGAAGCAGGAGCCTGGTTCGCATTGCCAGCTGTAAGTCGAGCTTGTGAGTAACATACGCATATCTCACTGAAGTGATGTATTCATCAAATATGTAATTGAGGTTACACACCACACCTAGCCAAGCTGTAAAGAAAGTACATAAGAAATGGTGTCAGCTAAATAAAATACTAGGAATCGGTACAAAGGCTATAGAGACTGGAACAAAACACTGTATAAAATATAAAATAAAAATAAAATCAAGGGAGGATGGGGCATAGGAAGTTGAACAGGGATGATGGAAAAAAAACATCTCCATCACCCCCAAAAGAATCACATGTTTTATGGTTAATTAAACCCATTCATCCATTTTCTATACATTCATTCATTCATTTTCTATGCCGCTTATCCTCATTAGGGTCGCGGGTATGCTGGAGCCTATCCCAGCTGACTTTGGGCGGGAGGCGGGGTACACCCTGGACTGGTCGCTAGTCAATCGCAGGGCACATATAGTCAAAAAAACATTCACACTCACATTCACATTCACATTCACACTCTAATGGACAATTTAGAGTCACCAATTAACCTAACATGCATGTTTTTGGAATGTGGGAGGAAACCAGAGAACCCGGAGGAAACCCCCCCCCCCCCCCCCCCCCACACACAGATGCCCAACGGAGATTCGAACCCTGAACCCATGCTACCCACTCATCAACCGTACGGCCTGATTAATAATTATGAAATGTTTTTTCAGATGTTGATCTGTCACATTGATATGAAGATCTATGAATTATGATTATTGTTTATGGAAGGTGACCTTTGGAACGTGACTATATTGCTGACTGATGACTTGACAACTGTTTCTTCTCCATTGTGTGTCAACATGTGTGCTGTCAAGTTCTTCTTATAAGAATATATTTTGCCACAAATTGAACAACTGAAAGGTTTTTCCACCGTGTGTGTTCTCATGTGCACGTTCATATTAATCTTGCAAGTAAAGCTTTTACCACAAAATGAGCAACAAAAAGGTTTTTCCCCTGTGTGTGTTCTCATGTGCACGTTCAAATTACTTTTACATGAAAAGCTTTTGCCGCAAAATGAGCAACTATAAGGTTTTTCTCCTGTGTGTGTCCTCATGTGTGCATTCAAACTGACCCTATAAGCAAATGTGTCTGCACAAACTGGGCAACTGAAAGGTTTTTCTCCCGTGTGCGTCCTCATGTGTCTATTTAAAGAGGAACTCTGCACAAATTTATCACCGCAGATTGAGCAGCAAAAAGGTTTTTCTCCTGTGTGCGTTCTCATGTGTCTATTCAAAGTGTATCGCTGCACAAACTTATCGCCACAAAGTGAGCAACTGAAAGGTTTTTCTCCAGTGTGCGTCCTTATGTGACTGTTTAGATAGGCCCGCTGAGCAAATGCGTCGCCACAAACTGAGCAACTAAAAGTTTTTTTTTCTGTGTGCGTCCTCACGTGTCGAGTCAAATAGCGCTTTTTGGAAAAGCTTTTATCACAAAGCGAGCACACCAATCCCTTTTTACCTGTCTTCTTTTTAGACCATTCAGAGTGTTTGTTGTCAGTGTGAGTCCTCATATCACCTTCACCGTCTGCATCGCTGCTCAAAGCTTCTTGGCTATGGTGCCTGTCTTCATCCTCAGGAGACTGTGACGTTGTGTGCTCACTATCTGATAGCGTAGCTAAATACTTGTCTGCTTGTGATCCTCCACAGTGGTCTCCATCAGCTTCTGATGTCATGTGCTGTGGTGAGCTGCTTGGAGGCTCCGCCCTTCTGTTCTCCTCACTTGGACTGTGATGAAGCGGTGAGGACTGAGGTAGGTCATCTTCATGCTCTTCGGTCTTCACAGGGACAACAGTCAGTGGAAACTTGGTGAGATCAGCCTCCTCTGACCCTAAAATACACTTCTGAGTGATCCAGAGTTCCTCTTCTTCCTCTTTAACACGGGGGGTTTGCGGCTCCTCCTCTTCCTCTTTAACATGGTGCGACTGGGGATCCTCGTGCTGGTCCTCTGCAGGACACAAACAGACTTTAGCTCAGTGCATGCACACACATACACAACCTCATCCTGGCATACACACTTACAAGAAGTGAAGGACAGGAAGTGACCCCTGAATCTCAGAGTTGAGTTTTGGTATGTCGTGGGTTATGGCCCCAACAGTAGTACAATTTTTATATACTTTGTATATATATTTTTTAAATATATTTTGACTTTATTATCCTAATAATCAGTGTCTAATGATACAGTGGTGTTAAAAACTATTTGCCCCTTCCTGACTTTTTATTCTTTTGCATGTTTGTCACACAAAATGTTTCTGATCATCAAACACATTTTCATATTACTCAAAGATAACACAAGTAAACACAAAATACAGTTGAATGAATGTTTTTATTATTTAGGGAGAAAAAATCCAAACCCACATAGCCCTGTGTGAAAAAGTAATTGCCCCTGCACCTAATAACTGGTTGGGCCATCCTTAGCAGCAATAACTGCAATCAAACGTTTCCGATAACTTGCAACAAGTCTTTTACAGCGCTCTGTAGGAATTTTGGCCCACTCATCTTTGCAGAATTGTTGTAATTCAGCTTTATTTGAAGGTTTTCTAGCATGAACCGCCTTCTTAAGGTCATGCCACAGCATCTCAATGGGATTCAGGTCAGGACTTTGACTAGGCCACCCCAAAGTCTTCATTTTGTTTTTCTTCAGCCATTCAGAGGTGGATTTGCTGGTGTGTTTTGGGTCATTGTCCTGCTGCATCACCCAAGATCGCTTTAGCTTGAGTTGACCAACAGATGGCCGGACATTCTCCTTCAGGATTTTTTGGTAGACAGTAGAATTCATGCTTCCATCTATCACAGCAAGCCTTCCAGGTCCTGAAGCAGCAAAACAACCCAACCATCACACTACCACCACCATATTTTACTGTTGGTATGATGTTCTTTTTATGAAATGCTGTTACTTTTACGCCAGATGTAACGGGACATGCACCTTCCAAAATGTTCAACTTTTGTCTCGTCAGTCCTCAAGATATTTTCCCAAAAGTCTTGGCAGTCATCGAGATGTTTTTTCAGCAAAATTAAAATGAGCCTTAATGTTCTTTTTGATTAATAGTGGTTTGCGTCTTGAAACTCTGCCATGCAGGCTGTTTTTGCCCAGTCTCTTTCTTATGGTGGAGTCGTGAACACTGACCTTAATTGAGGTAAGTGAGGCCTGCAGTTCTTTAGATGTTCCCCTGGGATCTTTTGTGACCTCTCGGATGAGTTGTCTCTGCGCTCTTGGGGTAATTTTGGGCGGCCGGCCACTCCTGGGAAGGTTCACCACTGTTCCATGTTTTTGCCATTTGTGGATAATGGCTCTCACTGTGGTAATCAGGCCTGGGGGTGGCTACAGAAATTGAACTCAGGTGTGATAAACCACAGTTAAGTTATTTTTTTAACTAGGGGGCAATCACTTTTTCACACAGGGCCTTGTAGATTGACTTTTTTTTCCCCTTCCTTAATAACGTAAACCTTAATTTAAAAACTGCATTTTGTGTTCAATTGTGTTATCTTTGACTAATAGTTAACTATTTTTTTATGAGCAGAAACATTTAAGTGTGACAAACATGCAAAAGAATAAAAAGTCAGAAAGGGGGCAAATAGTTTTTCACACCACTGTATATATAATCTAATTATTATATCTAATTAAATGTATAATAGGTCTAATTATATTTTAGAGCAGGGGTGGGCAAACCTTTTGACTCGTGGGCCACATTGGGTTAAATAAATTGTCAGATAGGCCGGTGGTAATCAAACCGAACGACATACTTGCTCACAGTGCAACAAAACAGAAGCAAGACATCCACAGCAAGTTAACGCATCATATAGCGCAACTTCTACTCCTAGGTGAATGATAAACAACAACACCTAATACTTACCTAATACACTTAATACTGTTATTTCCAAATGCCTGCAAGGCCTCCTGGGCAGTCCAGCAGCAACAACAATATAAATTATGAACAATAAAATATTAGATGAACTCTTTTTTTGCAATCAAGCAAAAACACAAGAAACACCAAATGTTGTGAGAAAGTGCTACCCAGCATGCCTTGTGACAGGAAAATATTGATGTTTTATTTTTTTTTTGCACGGGTATTGTGCAAAAAAAAAGCTTTTTTATGCAATAAGTAAGTTAATTTGCTCGTCGTGTGTTGACATCTTCTGTTGTTTGGATTTTTTCTACTAGCTACAGATTGCATCTGACTATTTCGGCATCTCAACCATGACAGCTACACTTTCCATGTTAAAGGTTTAAAAAAAATAAATAAATGTCAGTTGGGCCGGATTAAGACGCTTGGCAGGCCTAATGTGGCCCACAGGCTTCAGTTTGCCCACCCATGTATTAGAGCCTAGGTTCCCAAAGTGGGGTACGCCAATTGTTATGAGTGTATGTGAATAAATAATAAAAACAATTGGTACTCAATTACAAGTGCGCCTGAACGCCTCACGCTAAGTTAACAAGGAGAAGGAGCAGCAAGCAGAAAGGAGACAGCACGAGATGTTGGTTGTTGCTGTGTGTGCATCATATGTACAAATAAAAAAGTTTGATGATTATTTTTGGCATTAAAAGTGTTGAAGTCTTGAAGATTTAATTTATGTAGGTGTTCCAAATGGTGCATTGTCAGTGTAATGCCGCCAAAAATAAGGCGTTGGTTTTATGTCAGATGTGATAGGTTCCATCATACTTGCGAGGACAAGGATAAGGGGCATAGAAAATGGATGGGTTTGGTGTCATTTTTGTACTTGGGGTTCTGCTTTATCACGATGACTACTCTCTCCTTCAATTTGGTAAAAAATGAATGAGCAGGCTTAAACCGTAGCCATCGTGAGAGGACAAAAAAGTGATGCTCCAACCCAACCCATTCATAGGGGAGGATATGTGTATATGATTAGCTATGTTCAATTATTTCTAAACGAGGCCTACCTGTCTTTTTAGAAGTGCTCTGGAAACGTTATGTAATGTAATGTGACCATACAAAATATGACTTTTAACTTTTACTACAAAAGGTAACGAATCAATGAATTCTGTTGAATATTTCAAGTTAATTTACAATAAAAATGTTTTTTTTATTAAGTGTGCAGGAGTAAGGTTTGGCAACCACTGTAAATAATAATAAACAATTGCTGGTCGTGAATGGCCCCCGAGCGGCATTTTGGACACCCCAAAACTAAACTACAGAACTGTACTGTACTACTAATACTGCGCGTTGGCCGCCATCTTGGATGAAACTCATTCGTCAGTCAGGGTACATGTACATTTGCGAGACGTTAAAGCATGCGGTAGAAGCTGCAAACAAACCTTTTACGTGCGGCGCAATGCGCGTCTGGCTAAAAGCTTCCAGTTGTTGACGTAGCCGCTCCTTCTCCTCCCTCGTTCGACAAAGTTCCTCCTCGTAGGACGCGATCGTTCTTTCGAACAGCGCCGATATTTCATCCGCCGCCGCCATTAGTCGCTCCCTGATCAATTCTCTCACCATTTTCTATCTCTTATTCCCGATTGTTTCCCGCCTTTGTCTTGCGTTTTCGCAGCTTCCTCCTCCTCCTCCTCCTCCTTCTTCTTCTTCTTCTTCTTCTGGTTTTTTTGGGTGGCAACCAACGTTGAGGTGCATATCTTCACCTACTGTACCACGGTGTGTATTTTTAGGGAGGCTCCAGAAGAGAGGAGGAAAGGAATGCAATGTGTTGTATGTATTAACTTTGTGTCCTTAAATGTCCCATTAGAGGCTGACTACGTTCTTGCCTTTAAAATCATATGATGAGTATTTCCTGCACTCCAGCACATTCTCTGCTACCTAACATTTGTTTGTTGCTACTTTAGCTGCTAAATACACGGGGGGGCAAACATTTGACTCGGGGGATGCACTGGCTCAACAAAATTGGCTGGGGCGCCAGAATACTACATGTTTGATACACAGACACAATTAACGCTCATAAACAGTCCACCTGGAATTTTTTGTCTTATTCTAGTCATAAAAGTATCTTACAATCTGCTTGATGTTCTTGTGTTCCTTTTTCAGGAGCACTTCAAACAATACACCCCATCAGATAACAATGGATGATGCTAACCTATACTAACTTATTTGTGCCCAACTGCTCTGTTTTGCCAAACTTAGCAATATGAGTTTTTTCTTTCATTTTTAACTCTGGATGGGAGCTTTTTGGTACGCTGAGCAAAGGGACACCGTGATTGGCCATCATTAAAAGTAAGAGAATGAGGGGAGATAATTGAGATAACCAATGGTAGGGCAGCTTCTTCCTCTTCTTTGGTTTTAAGGTGGTTGTCATCCATGACTTTGGTGCATTACCGCCCCAGGGGAGGGAAGCTTGTATGGCGGTGCAGTACACTCAAAATTCTGGGCGGCACTTTCCATTTTCATTTAGCTATTTTGAACACATTTTTATTAAATGGGGCGGAAATATCTTCAAAGCCCAATTTGTATTGTGAATTTTTCGTATACTAAAAGCTTTTTTCAAGTTGAGGTTCTACTGTGCTGGTATTTTCTTACTTTGTCACATTTGCCATAATCTTACTGTGCCCCTAACCCAGGGGTCGGGAACGTTTTTGGCCAAGAGAGCCATGAAAGCCACATATTTTCCACATATTTATATTATACCTTTTTAATATTAAAAAGGTTTGTTTATCATATTCCACATGACATAATTTTTCTTCATAATATTCTACGATTATTTTTGTAAAGCCACTACCTTTTTTTTCTTAATATTTTCACTTTCTCCTCATTTTTTCCACTTCTGCTGTTTTGTGAGTTATCCAAATGTTTCAATTTGCTTGTAAATTCTTCTGTCGTAATTCTAACTTCTTTCCTATAATATTTGGACTTTGACATCCATCCATCCATTTTCCTCTGCTTATCCGGGTCCGGGTTGCGGGGGCAGCAGCTTCAGTAGGTAAGTCCAGACTTCCCGGTCCCCAGCGACCTCTTCCAGCTCCACCGGGAGGACACCAAGGCGTTCCCAGGCCAGCTGTGAGACATAGTCCCTCCAGCGTGTCCTAGGTCTTCCCGGGGGCCTTCTGCCGACTGGGCATGCCCGAAACACCTCACCAGGGAGGCGCCCGTGAGGCATCCGGACTAGATGCCCGAGCAACCTCAACTGGCTCCTCTCGATGTGAAGGAGCAGCGGCTCTACTCTGAGCTCCTCCCGGATGGCCGAGCTCCTCACCCTATCTCTTAGGGTGAGTCCAGCCACCCTACGAAGGAAACTCATTTCCGCCGCTTGTATCCGCGATCTCATTCTTTCGGTCATGACCCATAACTCATGACCATAGGTGAGGGTGGGAACGTAGATCGATCGGTAAACAGAGAGCTTTGCCTTCCGGCTCAGCTCTCTCTTCACCACGACGGTCCGGTACAGCGACCGCATTACTGCAGACGCTGCACCGATCCGTCTGTCGATCTCACGCTCCAACCTTCCCTCACTCGTGAACAAGAACCCGAGATACTTGAACTCCTCCACCTGAGGCAAGACCTCACTCCCAACCCGGAGGGTACAGTCCACCCGTTTCCGACTGAGAACCATGGCCTCGGATTTGGAGGTGCTGAGTCTCATCCCAGAAGCTTCACACTCAGCTGCAAACCGCTCCAGTAAACGCTGAAGGTCACAGCCTGATGAGGCCATAAGGACCACATCGTCTGCAAATAGCAGAGACGAGATCCTAAGGTCACCAAGCTGGACTCCCTCAACACCTTGACTGCGCCTAGAAATTCTGTCCATGAAGATTATGAACAGAATCGGTGACAAAGGGCAGCCTTGGCGGAGGCCAACGTTCACCGGAAACAAGCTCGACTTACTGCTGGCAATGCGAACCAGGCTCCTGCTTCGATTGTACAAGGACCGAATGGCACGTAGAAGCGGACCATCAATCCCGTACTCCCGGAGCACCCCCCACAGGACACCACGAGGGACACGGTCGAATGCCTTTTCCAGGTCTACAAAGCACATGTAGACTGGTTGGGCAAACTCCCACATACCCTCGAGTACCCTTGCAAGGGTGTAGAGCTGGTCCAGTGTTCCGCGACCGGGACGAAAACCACATTGCAGCTCCTCTAACCGAGGTTCGACTAACGGTCGTACCCTTCTCTCCAGCACCCTGGAGTAGACTTTCCCAGGAAGGCTGAGGAGTGTGATCCCCCTATAGTTGGAACACACCCTCCGGTCACCCTTTTTAAAAATGGGGACCACCACCCCGGTCTGCCAGTCCAGAGGTACTGTTCCTGACTTCCATGCAATGTTGTAGAGGCGTGTCAACCAACACAGTCCTCCAACATCCAGAGCCTTGAGAAATTCTGAGCGGAACTCGTCTACCCCCGGAGCCTTGCCACTGGGGAGTGATTTGACTACCCCAATTACCTCAGCCACGGTGATAGAACTGTCCACGTACGTATCCTCAGACTCTGCTTCCTCTATGGAAGGCATGTCAGTGGGATTGAGAAGGGCCTCGAAGTATTCCTTCCACCGACCAACTATATCCACAGTCGTGGTCAGCAAGCCCCCGTCCGCACTGTAAACAGTGTGAACTGGGGGCTGCTTCCCCTTTCTGAGGTGTCGGACGGTTTGCCAGAACCTCTTCGAGGCCGACCGAAAGTCGTGCTCCATAGCCTCACCGAACTCCTCCCACACCCGAGTTTTTGCCTCGACCACCGCCGAAGCCGCGTGCCGCTTGGCCTGCCGGTACCTGTCAGCTGCTTCGGGAGTCCCGCAAGCCATCCATGCTCGATAGGACTCCTTTTTCAGCTTGACGGCAGCCCTAACCCCCGGTGTCCACCATCGGGTTCGGGGCTTGCCACCACGACTGGCACCGACCACCTTGCGGCCGCAACTACAGCTGACTGCCTCAGCAATAGAGGCACAGAATACGGCCCATTCGGACTCAATATTCCGGTCCTCCCTCGAGATGCAGGCAAAGGTCTGCCGGAGATGAGAGTTCAAGACTCAACGAACGGAGACTCTGCCAGACGTTCCCAGCACACCCTCACTACGCGTTTGGGTCTGCCAGGTCCGTCCGGCATCTTTCCCCGCCATCTAATCCAACTCATCACCAGGTGGTGGTTAGTTGACAGCTCATCCCCTCTCTTCACCCGCGTGTCCAGAACATGCGGACGCAGGTCTGATGATACGACCACAAAGTCGATCATAGACCTGCGACCTTGGGTATCCTGGTGGCAAGTGCACTTATGGACATCCTTATGTATGAACATGGTGTTTGTTTGACAAACTGTGATTCGCACAGAAGTCCAGCAACAACACACCGCACGGGTTCAGGTCAGGGAGGCCGTTCCTCCCAACCACGCCCCTCCAGGTCACACTGTCATTGCCCACATCGGCGTTGAAGTTTCCCAGCAGAACTATGTAGTCACCAGCTGGGGTGCTCTCCATAACCCCTCTGATAGACTCCAAGAAGGCTGGGTACTCTGAACTGCCGTTTGGCGCATACGCACAAGCCACAGTCAGGACCCTTTCCCCAGCCCTAAGGCGTAGGGAAATAACCCTCTCGTTTACTGGGGATGACTCCAACACAGAGGCACCAAGCCGAGGGGCTAACAATAACCCCACACCAGCTCCCCGTCTCTCCCCTGCAGCAACTCCAGAGAAGAACAAGGTCCAGCCCCTCTCAAGGAATTTGGTTCCAGAGCCCAAACTGTGGGTTGAGGTGAGTCCGACTATATCTAGTCGGAATGTCTTTGCCTCTTCCACAAGCTCGGGCTCCTTCCCCACCAGAGAAGTGACATTCCATGTCCCAAGAACCAGATTTGGCCGTCGAAGACCAGGTCGCCCGGACACCCGCCCTCGACCACTGCCCAAATCACAAAGCACCGGACCCTTATGCTTGCCCCTGCAGGTGGTAGGTCTGCGTGGGGGAGTTCCCGTGTGGCTTCTTCGGGCTAGGCCCGGCCAGGCCCCACGGGTGAGGACCTGGCCACCAGGCGCTCGCCTGTAAGCCCCTCCCCAATGCCTGGCTCCAGGGTGAGGCCCCGGTATCCCACGTTCGGGCAAGGTGCGGTCACTCTTCTTGTTGTTTTTCATAGGTGTCTATTGGGCTTTAACATTATAACCTTTTCCGCAACTTGATTTTCCAAAAATGAAAACTTTGTCAATCGTTTTGTTTCTTCCTCATAATATTACAACTTTTACAAAACCAACTATTCTGGCAAAATTACAACTTTTTTAGATATGCTAAGAAGTTGCAAATATTTCAAGAAATGAGAAGAAATAAATGTTATAGTGTTAAGAAATGTCTGAGAAACATATCGGGCTCCCAAAACATAGATTTCATACCCCTAGAATAGATACTGTAATGACTACTGTAAAAAATGAAATAGCAGAAAACTCATATTCTTTCCCTTACAACAGGGGTGCCTACCACTGGGCCTTGGCCGGGTTTGGCTAGAAACTTTCGCGTTCCACTTTGACTGTCCTTGAACGCACCATTGTTGTATGCAACCAAGGACACTAGACTTAATCCATTGGTGCCAACTCGGCCGCCAATGAATGCAATATTTATGAATCTCATAATTATGACAAGACAATTTACAAGAGAGTGTTAATATTATTAGTAGAAAGTCAAAATATTAAAAGAAAAAAGTTTCTATGTTGTGAGAATAAATTGTGAGGACAAATAATGTCCTTTTAGAAGCACGACTGTTGAAAATATTAAACTTCTCATGCATTTTAATTCATCCAATTCCGAGACTTAAAATGTCGTAAAATGTTTGGTCTTGCTTAAAAATGCAGGCTTTTAGTTGTATTCACTGTTAAAAATATGATATGGCTCTCGTGGATATACATTTGAAAATATGTGGTTAATATGCGGCTTTCTTAGCCAAAAAGGTTCCCGACCCCTGCAGCCTAAAGGCCATGGCGTTCGATGACATCCGCAGGGGGGCGGTAGTGCACTAACACAGTCTGCATCCGCCGTTAAGCGACGAGGTAGAAGAAAGAAGACAACTTTCAAACCTCAATCGAAGAAGATAAGGGCGGAAGTAAGACGCGAGACAAAAGGCGAAGGCGACGACGTGTAATCGAGTTAAAAAATATAGAACATGTTGAAAGAGTTGGTGAAGGAGCGACTGATGGCGGCAGCTGATGAAATATTGGCAAGATTTGAAAGAACAATAGCGTCATACGAGGAGGAACTTTCTCGAACAAGAAAAGAGAAGGAGAGACTTCGACAACAACTAGAAGCTGTTGGCAAGAGGCGGTTTGAGGTACACATGGAAGGTATTCTCCCTTTTCTTCTCCTTTTTTCAGCTATCACTCAGTAGTAAGCTTTCTGTATAGGTTAAAATATAAAATCATTTATTTCATCATGATCTAGGCTGAAATGGGTGGGCGCCATATTGATTTAACAAACAACCAATAGGAAAACTACTGGCAGGTCATGTGATGGGGCGCCATTATGCCAAGCTGTCATTTATTTATTTCTTGACATTTACAATGACATTGCAGATATCTTATGAGCCTTGATATTCTGGGTGAAATATGTAAACCAGGCATGTCTTAAAGGCGGGCATTTGTGGACTTTGGCTCATTTTTGGAACGTAAGCAGAAAAGGCTGAATGTCAGGTACAACTCACTAAGAATTACACAAATATTTGTCTTTCTTTCTTAGCCTTGTTATAAAAACTACAGGCACATGAATCATAGCCAATTATGAAACCCACCACCACAAATAAAATGTGGTCCTGTGTGGAACTGCTGTTCAGTTTAAAATTTCCAGTTTATAGAAATAGGTAAAGACCAAAAACAATAATGTAGACTTGTATATTGCAACGGAATTGCAGTCACTGCACCCGAATCCATTCCAAAGCAATCCAATTTTATCTATATAGCACGATTTAAATTAACACAAAGTTTTCAAAGTGCTGCACAGCAAAGTAAAAATTTATAAATAACACAGTAGATGCACAATAAAACACCAGACTCAATGGGATAAAATACAACAAAAGAAGGTAAAACAAAAATAACATCAGTTACAATAAAATAAATTTGATAACACGCCACAATCAAATAAAAATAAATAAAATCAATAAAATAAAATAAAGCAAAGGCACAAGCCCCTCTGATATCCCCCTTCATTTTTGGCTGTCTCAGAAGAAGCTGACCCGAGAGACCTGAGATAGTGTCGATGTGGATAAGCTCAGAGAGGTATGGCGGGACAAGACCATTGAAGGATTTAAACAAAAATAAAATAATTTTAAAATAAACCCTAAAATGTATGGGCAGCCAGTGGAGTGAAGTTAAAATGGCCGTGACGTGCTCGTGTTTTCTTGTGTTCGTGTAAGACATGCTGCAGCGTTCTGCACCAACTGGAGCCGACAGATGGCTGACGCACTCACCCCCACATATAATGAATTGCAGTAATCCAGCCGAGTGGTAACAAACGCATGAATCACTGTCTCAAAATACTGCCTAGAGAGAAAGTATTTTATTTTAGCCAGCTGCCTCGAGTGGTAAAAACTTGATTTAATGACAGACCCGATCTGGCTGTCAAGTTTTAGATCAGGGTCCATCTTTACCCCCAGGTTTGTGATTGATGGTTTCATGTACTTGGTTAGGAAATCAGGTAAGAGGGTCCCAGAAGTTCCACCAAAAAACATCACCTGGGTTTTGTCGCCATTAAAATTTAAAAAGTTCTAAGCCATCCAGGCATTGATGTCAAGACACCCCAGAGACTCCATCCACATGTAGGCGGGTATCTCATAAAACAAAGTTTTTTGTCCACGTTTTTCATCCACACGTGTCCGCAGATATACGGCACTGAAAACTAAGGTTTTCAAAACCTCCGGCCAAAGTGTGTATCTGGCGAAAACTCCGGTTATAGGTTTGCGTATGGACGCAAATAACAAGTTTGGCTGTGGTTTTCCAATGCATTAATCCGGTTACGTTAGGATGCGTTTTTTTTTTTTAGAACGAAGTCGCATGAACACAATTTTTTTCGTAAACGAAGAGGGAGAAATATGGGTTTTTAAAAATACCTTGCTACGTGTGGACAAGGCAAGAGTCCGTGTTATTTTTCTTAAGAGGCACATACATTTAACAGTCAAGAAACACCAGACCATGTCGTCTAATTATGGAGCCAAGCGGGAGCAGGTAAAGAGGCCCCAGCACTGAGCCCTGTGGGACCCCGCAGCAGAGGGGAGCAGAGAACGACACTGAATCGCCAAGGCTAACACAAAATGTTCTGTCGGTCAAGTACGACCTGATTTACACCAGTGCTATGCCCATAATACCCACCCACTGGTCCAGGCGAGAAATTAGGATCTCATGGTCCACTGTATCGAAAGCAGCTGTTAAATCTAAAAGAACGAGAATCACAGAATCACTCAAGTCTGTAGCTAAAAAGATGTCATTAAAAACTTAAAAGTTAAAATTTGGTGCTATGCAAAAATATAAAACCGTATTGGAAAATCTGAAGAATATTATGTTCTCCCAGAAAGGCCATTATTGGACTGTAAACTACCTTCTCAATAATTTTTGACAGAAAAGGCAATTTAGATATGGGCCTGAAATTGGCAAGAACAGCTGGATCTTCACCACTGCGTGTTTAAAATTCAAGGGGACCACACCTGAGCACAGACTGCTATTAATAACTGCAACATATGGTCCTACAGTAAGGAAAACATCTTTAAAAAGCCGAGCAGGAACAGCATCATTTGGAGAACTTGAGGGCTTCATATGGCCAACCATCTCCTGTAGGGAGGACAATGTCACAAGCTCAAACTGGTTAAAAACAGAAGAGCAGGTGACAGAGATTGAGGGGTCATAAGCAGCGGATGAAATTCGAGCCCTAGTGGAAGAGCCCTTACTGATAAAGTGAAGAAAGTTTTCACAGACAGCAGGGGAGGCCGCCATGCATACAAAGTGTGGGGCATTCAGAACAGAGTCAATAATTTTAAACAATATATGAGGTTTGTGACAGTTAGGCATGATAATGTCAGACAAATCTTTTAGCATCTTCCACAGTAGTTTGATGACATCACCAACAGTCCCTTAGAATTTGAAAAGACACCTGTAGTTTGTCCTTCTTCCATTTGCGCTCAGCTCTGCGGCACTCAGGTCTGACATCCCGAGTGGTGTCACTCAGCCGGGGCTCAGATCTAGTTTTAGGCTGCCTGTTTTTTTAATGCAGCCTGGTGTCTAAAACAGTCAAACAGGTGGAGTGAAGCCATGAACTGAACTCATCAGTAGTACACACAGACTCAGGTCTGTGTCTCCACGTTTTTGTGTAGGTCCAGACACAGACCGCACCAGATTAAGAGTCAGTGAGGTTTAAAAAGTCCTTCGCCCTCGGCTTATCAGGACAACACACATGAACATTAAAATCACAGACAATAAGGACATGGTCATATTTAGGCATGATTTTCAACAGGAAAACAGAAAATCCATCGATTAAAGTCATTATATTTCGGAGACCGATAGATTACAGCAACCAATACAGTATGAAAGCAACCCAACTCAAATAAACTTAGGTGGAAGCTGATGATTGAGGATCACAGACATAACTGCTTGCAACTAGAAAAGCTTTTAAAAACAATGGCTATTCATCCTCCTCGGGCAGACATCCGCAGGGAGTTAAAGTAGCAACAATCCTGTGGAACAACTTCAGTGAAAGCACTGGACTCACCAAAAGTCATCCACGTCTCAGTCACAAACATAAAATCCAATCCTCGTGAAGTGAAGAAGTCCTTTAAGACGAAGGTCTTGTTCGCTACTGATGTAGCATTTACTAGCCCAAGCTTGACAAGGGCCGGCAGGTCTGCTGCACTTTTTTGCAGCCTTAGCAAAAGAGTGAATCAGGAGGGGCATAATGTCAGCTGACTGTCATACAAAGCAACAGTTATGACACGCAACCCACACTACTTTTGTCATCACTATAATTAGCACCCCGATATACCATTCATACAAACATTGTTTTCACGTAAAAAACCCTTATTTCTTAGTTGTGGCGGGTTTTATTTTACCATGGCGTTGCACCACAATCGGTAGCATGTTGGCCTCGTAGTCAGGAGATCAGGGTTCGAATCTCCGTTGGGTATTTCTGTGTGGAGTTTGCATGTTCTCCCTGTGCGTGCGTGCGTGGGTTTTCTCCAGGTACTCTGGTTTCCTCCCACTTTCCAAAAACATGCATGTTAGGTTAAGGCGACTCTAAATTGTCCATTAGAGTGTGAATGTGAGTGTGAATGTTTGTATGTCTGCCCTGCGATTGACTGGCGACCAGTCCAGGGTGTACCCCGCCTCCCGCCCGAAGTCATCTGGGATAGGCTCCAGCATACCCGTTCCTTCACAATGCGTTTGGGTCTGACCGGCACCCCCCCCATCATCGGAACCAACCCACCACCAGCTCCGCCCCTTTCTTCACCCGAGTTTCCAAAACATGTGGCCGCAACTAACTTCTGTAGCCGAGGATCGGACCGCCAAGGCCTCCGCCTCTGGCCGCCACCCAGCTCACTTAGCATCCGACCCCTTTGGCCCCTCCTACGAGTGGTGAACTCATGGGAGGGGGGACCCACGTTACCTTTTTGGGCTGTGCCCAACCGGGCCCCATGGGTGCAGGCCTGGCCACCAGACGCTCGCCTTCGTGCCCTATCTCACCTTTTCGGGGTGTGCCCAACCGGGCCCCATGGGGGCAGGCCCGTCACCAGACGCTCGCCATTGTGCACCACCTCCATGCCTGGCTCTAGAGGGGAACCCCGGTGACCCGCGTTTGGGCGAGGGAAAACGAAGTCCAATGTTGTGATTCATTATTAGGGTCTTTTGAGCCACCCTCTGTTTGTCATGGTGACCCTATGAGGGGCATGATAGCCCCCGACATCTTAGCTCCTGGGATCATTGGGACACGCAAATTCCTCCACCACGATAAGGTGGTGACTCAGGGAGGAGAATATTAGTACAATACACAGCTAGTTAGCACAAAGCCGCTGGCAGAATCTGGGTGGCCAGAATGGACTTTTTCTTTGACAAAGCTCCCTCACATTCAACCCAGAATGGAGTGTGTGCAGATCCACAAACGGTGTCTGAGCAGGCCTGAGATTCAAGAGGAGAATTCCAACTCTATAGTGAATGACATCAGCAGAAGAGTACAAGAGCTGGTGCAGAAGGTTCACAACCCCTGCCCCAGTGACCAGAAAGAAATCAAAGATTTCCAAAAAATAATCCTGAGCCCACTGGAAGAAAATCGCACCTCTCTATGCAACATTTCTTAAAAATTAATTTCTAATTTTATTAGAATTCACCTAATTTCTGTTCCCGTTGGCAGTTAGGGGCCCATGGAATTGTCTGTACTTTTCCCTCTTTTACGGCACCCCTGGCCAGTAGCACTCATAAATACATTTGAAAAATGTATAATTAATCCACATGATCGGTCTCTGTATCAGCCAATTTCAGATTTGCAGCATAAGACCCTGATCGGAGCTTTTCTGCTTTTCATTATTTATTAGCAAATCATCATCTCAGCCTGATAAATCAAAATGGTGTTGATTTGGGAGATCGGCTATGATCCCCTGCCTGAGTCAGAAGTTTCCCATCCTTAGACCATGTAAAACAGGGGTCTCAAACTCAATTTATCTTGCGGCCAAGGGGAGTCTGGCCACGGTTGGGCCACATCCTTGCAAGTACGAGTGGCTGAACTGGACCGACGATGAAGTGGAACTGTTTCTTTGAGTCAAACTGGATTATAAAGCCAGAATAAAGTGATGTGCTGTGTCTTCCAGCAATTGTTCTCGAAAATGAAGAAGAAGCAGATTTTGCTGCAATAGCGACAGTTGGCTCACTAGCTGTGACGTTCATGTAAAACTTGAAGGCCACACTAACATTAAACTTGGATATTAAGGTGGAGGCTCCAAAATATCATCTTGCGGTCGCAAAAGGCCGCAGGCCACAAGTTTGAGACCCCTGATATAAGACGTCTAGGAGAAACTTCACCAGTTCAAGTGTGTTTGTGTTGTTTGTGTCCTGCAGACATACAGCAGCGGATTGGTCTTCAAGAACCTCCCCCTCGGCAACAGAGCTGGATCTCCACTTTGCAGCAGGAAGATCCCCAACCCCCCTACATTAAAGAGGAAGAGGAGGAACTCTGGACCACTCAGGAGGGCGAGTGTCTTCTCAGGTCGGAGGAGGCTGATCTCACAAAGATGCTACTGACTGTTGTCTCTGTGAAGACTGAAGAGCATGAAGACAAACCACCTGAGTCCTCACAGCTTCATCATAGTCCAAGTGAGGAGAACAGAGGGGTGGAGCCTCCAAGCAGCAGCAGCTCACCACAATACATGACAACAGAAGCTGATGGAGACCATTGTGGAGGATCAGAAGCAGACAAGCTCTTAGCTCCGCTATCAGATAGTGATGAAGTAATGTCACAATTTTCTGATGATGAAGACGGCGACTACGACCAAGAATCTTTGAGTAGCGATACAGACTGTAAAGGTGATATGAGGGCTCAAAATGACAACAGACACTCTACAAAGAAGATGGGTAAAACACGTTTGACCTGCTCAATTTGTGCTAAAACCTTTTCTACTAAGAGCCTTTTGACCCAACACATGAGAACCCACACTGGCGAAAAACCTTTTAGATGCTCAGTTTGTAGTCAAGGATTCTCCCGTAAGTCAAATATGGCAGCACACATGAGAACACACACTGGAGAAAAACCCTTCAGTTGTTCAATATGTGACCAACGATTCTCTCGAAAGTCACACATGGCAGCACACATGACAACCCACACTGGAGAAAAACCTTTTAGGTGCTCAATCTGTGGTCAAGGATTCTCACTTAAGTCTAATATGGCGACACACATGACAACACACACTGGGGAAAAACCTTTTAGATGCTCAGTTTGTAGTCAAGCATTCCCCCACAAGTCAAATATGGCAGCCCACATGAGAACCCACACTGGAGAAAAACCCTTTAGTTGCAGCATTTGTGACGAACAATTCTCTCGAAAGTCAACTATGGCGGCGCACATGAGAACACACACGGGTGAAAAACCTTTTAATTGTTCGATTTGTGAAAGTACATTTGCTCAGAGGTCCACTTTAATGCGACACATGATAACCCACACTGGAGAAAAACCTTTTAGATGTTCAGTTTGTAGTCAAGGATTTTCCCAGAAGTCAAATGTGGCAAAACACATGAGAACACACACTGGAGAAAAACCTTTTATATGCTCAGTTTGTAGTCAAGGATTTTCCCAGAAGTCAAAAATGGCAGACCACATGAGGACCCACACTGGAGAAAAATCCTTCAGCTGTTCAGTTTGTGGTGAAATATTTTGTGGAAAGTCAATCATGGTAAATCACATGCGAATGCACAGGGGAGAACAAGCATGTCAAGAATTGTTGGAGTTAACCTCAGATAAGGTTGATGACTCCTTTATTATATAATTATGATTATAATAAATAGTGGTTATTAGGAGATTTGATGGACATGTACTTTCAAAACCAAATGGTGTAATAAGTGAATATTTTTTCTCAGGAATAAAAACTATTGGATTCTACCTGAACTGCACCTGCTGACAGTACCTTATTGGACTTACATTTTTTGCCTCTTTTGGGTGGCGGTCGAAAGTGACGTCCGGGCAAATTTAGTTATTGGGACATGGATTGTCAGCATTCCGACTAGAGAAAGTCAGACTCACCTCGACCCACAGTTTGCGTTCTGTAACCAAACTCTTTGAGAGTGGCTGGGCTTAGTTTTACTGTTGAGTTGCTGAATTACCCTGCAGCGTCCTGACTTTCGTGCGTGCTTTTTCAGAGTAGCCAGCCTTCTCGGAGTCCATCAGAGGGTTGCTGGTGAGGCTGTGGTTCTACTGCGAGACTTTAACACCAATGTGGGCAATGGAGGGGCGTGATTGAGATCTGAACCCGTGCGAAGTGTTGTTGACTTCTGTGCGAACCACAGTCCATAACAAACACCATGTTTATTATGATGTCTGTAATGGACTTTGTGATTGTCTCTTCAGACCTGAGTGCATGTTCTGGACATGCAGGTCCAGAGAGGGGCTAAACTGTCAACTCACAACCACCTGGTGGTGAGTAGGATTAGATGTCCGTCTCTGGTATACCTAACCACTGCAGAATCATCAGAGAACTTCTGCAGGTGGCAGGACCCAGAGCTGTACTGGAAATCTGAGGTGTACAGAGTGAACATGAATGGAGACAAGAGTATCATACTGGGAGCTCCCCAGCTGTACAAACTGGGGCCTGTCAGACAAGTTATCGGTCATCCAGAAGACAGTGGATGAGCTGACACCCATTCAAAAAGGGATGAATGGTGTTAAAGGCACTAGAGAAATTAAAGAACATGATCCTCACAGTGCCCTTCCCACCATCCAGATGAGAGTGAGTACGATGCAGCAGGTAAATGACAGCATCGTCCACACCAGCATGAGGTTCATATGCAACTGTAGAAGGTCAAGGGAAGGCGCCACCAGGGGTCTTAACTGAGCCAGCACCAGTGTCTCAAATTCATGACATGTGACGTCAAGGTAACCAGTCTGAGGTCGTTGAAGCCCAATGAAATGGGCTTCTTGGGCACTGGCACTATGCAGGATGTTTTCCATAGTACTGTTTTTTCCAGCTTCACACTAGGTTGAAGATAGTGATAATGATAGATAGTGAAGAAGTGCAGAATCCCAGTCAACTGAGCAGCACAATTTCTCAGAACCTGGGGGTTTAACATGGTCCGGGCCTGGTGACTTGGCAAGGTTAACTCACTCCAGCTTCCTTTTACTGGCCAAGTCACGTGTCTGATTTCCACAGCCGGGGTAGCAGTAAGGTGCTGGGAAGCAGCGGTGACATGAAAGAAAGTGTCAGTGAGTTGTGGATTGCTTGTCTGAGGCAGTGTGAAGACTGGAATGGTGGGGGAAGGGCCAGCACGGGGCCCAACACTGAATCTATTGAACAAATTCAAGCCCCGTCCACACAAAGACGATTTGAGGTCTAAACGCATAAATACTTTATCAAAATGGCGCATCATCCACACAATGCTGCCGTTTTCAGGGTCTGTAAACAAACACTTTTGAAACCGCGTCCCAGAGTGGAAAACACAGCATATCACTTTATTCTAGCTTTATAATCCAGTGTGACTTGAAGCAACGGTTACACTTCATCGTCGGTCCAGTTCGGCCACTCGTACTTGCCCCCAAGTTTGCTGTTTACAGGCCGTCTGTAAACCAGTGTTTGGTTGTCGGTTTTTCACGTGTTTCTGCTTTCAGAGTGTCACAGTGCATATGTATTACATTGTTTTCACTCATTTTCAGTTCATTCATATGAACGCACATAGTTTCTGAACTAGCTCCATTTTTAAAGATAATGTTTTGGAAATTATGAGCGTTTTGTCTTTGTTGAATATAGCCTAAGCTTGACCTTATCCTGTCACTGTTTCCCCTCCAACTCATCCTTTTATCTGGATCTGAAGGCCTGCTTCTTGCTTCAGCTGGCTGGTGATCCAGGGTTTGTTGTTGGGATACACAACGGACAGTTCTTGCAGGAATGACAGTGTCTTCACAGAAGTTGACATACTCCGTGATGTAATCCGTGATCCTGTCAATGTCAGATCCATGGGGCTGACAGAGCACGTCCCTGTTAGTGGTCTCAAAGCAGCGCTGTAGAGTTTGACTGGCCTCCTGGCTCTGCCTCCAAACTGTCCTAGTGGACACAGGCTCCCTCCTCACAGCAGGAACATACTGAGGTGTTAAAGCCTGTTTTATACTTAACGCGTCCATGCGGCTCCGTGCAGACAAATTACGTAATTCACACACCCACTATTGTATGAGGCAGTGTACCCTGACACAAAGTAGTTTAAGCATAAAGAAACACTGACACAAGTGATTCCTATTTACATATATATTTTCATTAGTATTAATAGTATTTGGTGTGCATAAAAAAAAGTGTGTTTTATTTCCAAATCAAAGCAGTCCCGTGTTGTGTCCCTCAGATGGTAAAAATTAAAGTCCTTTTGAGCTGCATCTTCCCGCAGTGTTGTTAAAACAAGACAATGACCCCTAGGGCATGTCATGTTTCTTCACTGTGTACTGTTGCTTGAAGTCTGAGTTTGGGGGTAGACTCAAACTTTCTGCAGCCTTTGAACCCAAAAAGAACAATTTTAATCTTCAGTCCACAAAATGTTCCTCCATTTCTCTTTAGCCCAGTTGACATGTTCTTTGGCAAACATGCCTTTTTTTAAACACAGGGACTTGGCAGGGGGTTCAGTTACGGACGTTTTTGAACTGTCACTGTACTTACAGGTAACTCCAGACTGTCTTTGATAATCCTGGAGCTGATCATTGGCTGAGCCTTTTCCATTTGGGCTACTCTTCCATCTATTTTGATAGTTGTCTTCCATTTTCTGCCGCGTGTCTCTGGTTTTGCTCTCCATTTTAAGGCATTTGAGATCATTTTAGCTGCCCGGCATTTTTGATGTTACCCCACAAGTTCTCCATTGGATTAAGGTCTATTTTTTTGTACCTCTTTATAGGTTTTCCCCTCTCCAGTCAATTTTTTAATCAAAGTATGCTGTTCTTCTGAACAATGTCTTGACAAACCCATTTTCCTCAGGCTTCCAAAGAGAAATGCATGTTCCAGTGCTGGTTTCATCTTTAAATATGGGCCACCTGATTTACACCTGTTTTTTTTCACAACATTGATTACTGGTAGGTCACACATTTCAACGAATTGCCCAATTGCACAGCCTTAAGAGCGTGCATGTCATTACTAGGGTCCTGTTTTTTTCTATTTCACCTACTGGTAACTTTTCATGTAGCAATAAAAAAATACAGTATTTAATCTGGTTAGTTACGCTGGACTGCTATTATTTTGAACACTAATATACAGTATATACACACACACATGTATGTATGTATATATATATATATATATATATATACACACACATGTATGTATGTATATATATATATATATATATATATNATATACACACACACGTGTATGTATGTGTATATATATATATATACACACACACGTGTATGTATGTGTATATATATATATACACACACACACGTATTTGTATATATATATATATACACACACACACACGTATGTATGTATATATATATATACATATATATATTTTTCTTCTTTCCAGTGTGCGTGCAGTGTGTACTGCATTGTACAGTGTGTGTTATTTTGTGGCTCAAAATAAACAACTAGTAGATGTCCCAGTAATTAAGATGCTAATAAATCCTGACATACAGACATTTAGGTGACTCGCTGGAATAGGTCCCACAAATCCCACAAAAAGATCTTTGGGAGGCTTTCGTGCATCCTTTCCCAGATGTGGGAAATGTTTGGGAAAAGGGCCCAAATCCTCAAAGGTGCTAGACTGGTTGGCACCATGATTCTGTAGGCATCAAAACAACGTGTCTTAATCATGTAAGGAAAGAAAGTCTGAAAAATTGTCATAAAAGTTAGCAAGATTAGAATGAGTTTTACACACAGGATTAAACCACTTCTCATTCACTTTTATTACAAATTGACACAACACAAGCACATTTTCATTTTACTACTACTAATACTACTAGTGATGTCCCAATCCGATCTTGAGGATCGGGATCGGCTGCCAATCAGCCTCAATGGCACAAATTCATGTTTGTAACAAATGCTTATTAAAAAAAAAAAAAAAAGTTGGGTAGCGGATCAGATTGGAAAGACAAAACTGTGTATGGGGACATCCCTTACTAATCCCAATAATAGTACTGCGAGATGGAAAGTACAGACTTTAGATAATGAACAGCTGGTATCGAAGATATCGACATATCAGTAGCAGTCCACACATTACTAGCATGCTCTCCTTAACGCTTGGTGGCAATTTGGGGGATTTTATTCAACTGGAGTCAAAATTTTCTCAACCAAATGATTCTGTGTAGAAGATGAAGAAAGATGCCAAGAATTTTTGGTGTGGAAGTTTGTAGACTTCTAGTTGCCACAGCTGTTCCAAATGCATGTGGGTGGAGTGGCATGACATTGGCGAGAGCTGCTTCACTACCAACTTAGAAAAATCATTTTCAGATTAGATAAACCTTTGCCCACATCAGTGAGTACATTTATCCAAGTCTTACAAGATAAACTACACCTTTCCAAGATTGTCTACCATTAAAATACTCTGTAAGCACAACAATACATGCCTTTCCATGACGTATATGTCAGACACTGTATATGCCACCTTGAGCGTTCACACTGCAGTCGCATCGCTTTGTGTACCAACTTTTTCAAAATGCGTTTCTAGTGCACCTTCAAGCCAAATGCTAAAGATGTTTTGTCAGTGAAATGTGGGTGTCCATCTATCTTCAGTTCTCTGCACTTGGCTTCATCCATTTTTGTCTTCAACCTTATTCTTTTGGCAAAAAAACCAAACAACAAAACTTACAGTATGACCGGGAAACTGAACATCCAGCAACAACAGAACATTTTGGCATGACTGCTATTTTGATGGCAAATACACTGAACTAAATCCAACATCTACCTGAAGAAGTGTTTGTTTACTCACTGTTACGCTGTGTGAGGCTGGCTAGCGCCATCAACTATAACTAACTTTTGCCAATTTACCATTTGCTTTCAAATAAATTGAACAATGTAGAAAAAAATATAATCACAAGCAATGCATAACATATTTAAGCAAAGTTGATGAATATCTCAGGGACCCTTTAAATTTGCAGAGGTGTGAAAGTGGAATCGCAACTGTGTGGTGTACCAGCAAATTCCCTGTTTTTTGGATGCTGTGATGTGTGAAAAGTTTTTATAGAATCACTTTTTTCCCCAACGTGAGTGCTCATGTGTGATTCCATGTTTGACTTTCGACTAAATTCTCGACCACACACTGAGCAACAAAAAGATTTTTGTCGTGCGTGTGTTTTTGTGTGTTTGCCCATATTAGTTTTGTCAGAGAATCTCTTACCACACACTGAACAACTGTAGGGTTTCTCTCCTGTGTGCGTTCTCATGTGCGATAGCATGGATTCCTTTCGAGAGAATCGTTCGCCACAAACTGAGCAACTAAAAGGTTTTTCTCCGGTGTGCGTTCTCATGTGGAATATCACTTGCACCTTTTGAGAAAATCTTTTCTCGCAAACTGAGCAACTAAAGGGTTTTTCTCCCGTGTGCGTTCGCATGTGTCGAGTCAAATGGCTCTTTTGAGTAAAGCTTTTCGGGCAAAGTGAGCAGGTAAAATGTTCTCCTGTGTGTGTTCTCATATGTCCGGTCAAGGTGCTCCTTTTAGCGTAACTTTTATCACAAATGGAGCAACTCAACTGTTTTTTACCCATCTTCTTTTCTGTGCAGCTCCTATCACCGTCACAGTCTGTATTGCTGCTCAAAGGTTCTTGGGTGTGGTCCCTGTATTCGGCCACAGGAGAATGTGGCATTGTGTCCTCATTTTCCGATAGGGGAGCTAAGAGGTAGTCTGCTTGTGGTTTGTCTTCTTCGTCTTCAATCTTCACAGAGACGACAGTCAGTGGTAACTTGCTGAGATCAGCCTCCTCTGGCTCCTCCTCTCCCTCCTGGGCGATCCACAGTTCCTCCTCTTCCTCTTTAACCTGGGGTGGCTGGGGATTCCCCTGCGTCTCAGGGGAACGTTCTTGACGACCAATCATGCGCTGGTGGTCTGCGGGACACAAACAACACAAACACACTTCAGCTTAGACCTTCTGTTTTCGAGCTCAAATTATCAGTACAAAATGCATCTTCTGAAAGTTTTACTGATTATGTTAAAACAATGCACATTCAATACCAGACATATTTAACGCCCAATCTCAAAGACATGTTTATACAGCAGTGTTGAAAATAATAGCAGTCCAATGTGACTAACCCGATAAATCACTGTTATATTGGTATTGCTACATGGCCAAAAGTTACCAGTAGGTGCTGTAGATTCTCACAAAACACAAGACCCAGCATTTGTGATATGCATGCTCGTAAGGTTGTGCAATTGGGCAATTAGTTTGAGAGGGGGTGTTCAAAACAATAGCAGTGTCTGCCATTAACTTTACAAACTATTGGCAATCGTTTGAATCACTAAACTAATATTTAGATTTTTTTTTTTAATAACTGCTACTCATCTGTGTGGCATGGAGTCAACCAACTTGTGGCACCTTTGAGCTGAGTTATTCCACTCCAACATTCTTTAACATCCCTGATCACTAATTGAATGCCACACTGCTATTTCCACTGCCCTTTCAACTAATTGCCCAATTGCACAGCTTTTGCTGGGTCTTGTTTGTTTTCTGAGAATCTACTGCACCTACTGGTAACTTGTTTGCCATGTAGCAATAAAAATATACAAATAACAGTGATGTTGGACTGCTATTATCAATTCAGGTCATCAATTGACAACTCAGCCCCTCTCTTGACCTGAACATGTGGCCGCAGGTCTCATGATTTGACTACGAAGTCTTGGGCTGCAACTAACAATTATTTTCATAATCGATGAATCGGTAATTTTTTTTTAGATTATTCAGATTTAAAAAAAAAAAAATTGTTTTTCCCCTTTTTTGCAATAATCCCTTTAAAATGCATGAATGGATGTTTTTCCTCCAAACATCATAGCAAGAGGAAGATCTCAGTCACCGAAATTTAAGTAGCTAAGGATAAACCATCAGTTGACAATTGTCACGAACACTCTACTGCAGTTTCACTGTCCTACCAGTAGGGTTTGTGTGTATGCATGGTAAGAGATAATGAAGAATGCACAAATGTAGACGTTTTCCTAAGCACAAGTACAAGTATGGGATTTACGTTGCGTGGGAATGGTATTTCACACGCTACGCTACGCACACATCAGTGGTTTGCTTTGCAAGATATCAAAAAGAGGCAAAAATGTTGACGTCTCAACCTCTCGCACAAGCTATGGCTACATCAACAAGAGAAGGAACATTCCATGTTCCAAGAAAAATATTTGTATTAACATTTGAGCCCTCTAGACATGAGGGCTTTTACTAACTTTTACACTCATATTACCCAATATAGTAAATATAACAAAATAAACATAAGACATAGAAAACCTCATTACCGCCTTCTAAATAAGCTTTTTAACATTATTAGGCCATGTAGATCTGAAATAATCAGAATCAGAATCAGAATCAGAAAAACTTTATTGCCATTGTAAGTGAACAATTCACAAACTAGGAACTTTCTTTGGCGACTCAGTGCAACGTAGAATTCTAAGTAAACATAGAGTATTAAATAAACATAGAACTAACTAAACATAGAACCTGAGTAAAAAGTTGAAATCACTGATAAGTAAAGGCATGAGAGTGTTTTTAGTGCAGGTAGTATAAGGTGCCAATAATACTGTTTATAAAGTGAGCATAGTGCAAGTGTGCAAATGTTATAAAGTGTTCATGAGTTCAACAGCAGCAGGAAAGAAACTGTTCTTGTGGCGAGAGGTTCTGGTCCGAATGGACCGTAACCTTCTGCCAGAGGGGAGTGGCTCAAATAGTCCATGTCCAGGGTGGGAAGGGTCGGCAAGTATCCGGCCTGCTCGCCCCCGAGTTCTGGAGACGTACAGGTCCTGGAGAGATGGAAGGCTGCAGCCGATCACTTTCTCTACACTTTCTAACACCCCTATAGTCACCTTTACACTCCTATTACACAATATTGTAGACATCATAAAAGAAAATAAACATTAAGCATAGAAGACCTGTTTATGATCTTTAAAATAAATTTTGTAACATTATTCAAGCCCTCTGGGCATGAAATAACACCCTATGGTCACCTTTACACTCCATTTCACCCAATATAGTAGATATAATTATATATGGCAGTTAGTAGAGATGCTAAAAGGAATCCGAAGCCTCAAAGCTTGTGTCAGACTTTCTGAATCACACTGCTTTGAAATAGTGCTTCACAGGTTGTGTTCATGCAAATATCATGTGAACGATTACGTATGACGTGCCATATGTGAAGAGCGCGTATTAACGTTTGGAAACGGATTGGTGGTTGTCTTTGCTTTGTGGTTATTTTTGTACCAACTTATGTATAAAATAACCACCACGCTACTGAACAATGTTGGCTGTTAATAAAAGCATTGGCGATTTTGTATCGACGACCTGTGTTTCACTCCGTTTAATGACATAGGTGGCTTTGACTTCACTCTTCCAACAGATGTCGCTAATGTTGCTTTTCACTCAAGCACCAAAGCTCCGAATGTGATCCAGCACAATTTGAAGGAAACCCTAAAACCTTCACAAGGCTTAACCCGCCCATCTCTACCTTGTAGGGGAGCAGAATGGGTGGTGGACAGGAAGTGACATCGGGGGTTCAGAGTTGAGTTTTAGCTTGGGAGCCTAGGAGAGTCGTCCTGCCGTGGCTGAAATGGGACGTTCCCGCCTTTGGAACATTTCCTGGTTGTGTCGTGTTTTTACATCCTCACGCTTTGTGTGATATGCTGTCAAGTCCGCAGAGAAAATAGTTGGAGACCTAACAAAATGTGAAATATTAGCGTCAAAGTTGTTGCATATTTATTTTGGAATCACATGTTGGTGGAAACTAGAAAGAACAGCCATCTGTCTGCAGATTTATCTCCAGCTCAGAGAGAAACCTTGTATTTTTTATTATTATAATTAACTACTTTATTAGCTAGTTATACCATTTGCACAGCACTTTAGTCAACGTGAGTTTTAAATAAATGCCTGTACATATAGATTTTAGCATTAAAATGTTGTTTGGATATCTACAAGTTATGTTTTATTTAAATTTATGAATTGAATTCACAGAGGAAATTCATGGTATTGACGGTAGTTTTCAGCACATTATTTATTAACAAGACTGGATAGAAAACACCAACTCTGCTTCCTAAGATGTAGTGTATATACATTGTTAATTTTCTATCCACTTCTTTGTACAGGATCTGTTGTGCTTCAGTTTGTCTTGTGAGTCCATTTCCTCCTGAAACGTTCTGAACAGAAAACACAAGATCACCTTAACAACAGTGACGTAGACATTCGTAAAAGTAAACATTTGTCAATACACTAAAATGTAAAATGATGCTAAGTAACTGCATTCTGTCCATTTACGTACGTAATAATTGATACTACAAATGACAAAGTACTTCACAGGCACATGTACTAGTAAGACGTAGGTGAAGTAAAATAATTAGGGCTTTACTGTATATTTCAATCGTCACACTAAGCTTTACATAGATGGCGTTATATGCTGCGGTGAGTAAAAAAAAAGCTTTACTCACGTTACAAGTTGCTCCTTTTTCCTCCGTGTTTCGCCACCATGTTGAAATATTTTCCTCATGACTGGGCGCGCAAAGGATCTTGGCGTATGGAAGAGCAGTAAGGATGGGCACAATGAACACTTGCTAATGGCAGCGAAGGACACATTCGTCGGCCGCATTCGAAGGACACTTGGAGCTTCTTCGAATCGGGACGGCCATTGTGCAGCGCACCGCGATGATGTCATGCACCCTGCAAACGCGCACTTGAAGGACGCAGACTCCGAAATGAGACACAGCGACAGACAAACAAAAATTCACAATCATGACATCCCACTATAGACAATTGGGAGCGACCAATGAACCTAACATGCACATTCTGGAACATGGGAGGAAGTCAGAGAAAACCCAAATGCACGCAAACACAGACCAAACCTGCTGACTGTGTGGCCAAAATGATTGTGTTCTTATTGTTGTGAGATAATAAAAGCTGTGCGACAACATTGTGCCTTTTACCGCGAGCTAACGAGAGACGTTGCAAAATAACGACAAGAGGCACAAAATAAGATAAACACTAATAACAAAATTCGACAATAAAAAAGGTCTTTATTCCATATATGTGCCCTGCGATTGACTGGCGACCAGTCCAGGAGTACCCCCGCCTCCTGCCCAAAGCCATCTGGGATAGGCTCCAGCATACCCGCAAACCTAATGAGGATAAGAGGTATAGAAAATGGATGGATGCCATATATAACACTCATGAAAAATGGTCCCCAAATTAGGATTTCGTCGAACGGCAATAATTTGTTGTTATGGTGACCCAAACACAACGCCGGTATCGGAGTAGTGTCGGTGTGGGATGGGATCTGAAGTAAAATAATATCCTTAGTCCTGACGTGCCAGCCTGATAGAGACAAGTCTACCACACCCGATGCTGGGATTGCATCTAAATACCGAATCATTAAAACCCGCCTCTAATGACCCTTTTCTAGCCAAAAAGACAAAATACACTGACCGTGCCAGCATTTCTAAAAGCAAGAAAACGCTGTCTCTAGGGCCGCCATCTTGGACGATGTTTATGTCATTTGTGATTTTCCAACCGTCATGCTAGCTCCCCGGCTTCTTGTATTAGCGACACAAAGTACTTTAAACACCAATGCGGATGCTTAGCGAGCATACCTTCGCCGCGCAACACAATGTGAGTCTTGCAAACGGCTTCCAGTTGTTGTCGATGTCGCTCCTTCTCCTCCCTCCATCGAGAAAGTTCCTCCTCGTAGGACGCGATCGTTCTTTCAAACAGCGCCGATATTTCATCAGCCGCCGCCATTAGTCGCTCCTTCACCAACTCTTTCAACATGGTGATGGGGTCTCGCAGCCAGCGTACGACTTCAAAACTTAAAAAGCTCCCGTCCTCCCTGCGGCGGTACTGCTAACGTCGGCCTTGCTCTTCTTCCCTTGATTTGATGGCGGCTTGCAGCCATGCCTTCACACCGCCACCTGCTGTACCGGAGTTTGTAACACGGGCCATACGTTGACCGTAACAATGAGCCAAAAATACAAATACGATATATTCTATCACCGCCCTGTGTGTATTTCCAACCCCTCGCCAAGTGCTCCTAAAAGACGCGCAGCAGTGCCAAAATTGAAAAGGAAATACATGTGGAAATATAAAGATAAAACAAAAATATACAAATGTAGTCATTCTTTTTCCATTTTGTCATCTGTATTGTCGAAAATGAATGAATGAATATCTTTGCAGGCCTGCAGAGGTTCTGCTACAATGGACACGAGCCCCCGAATAGCTGTCCTCTGCTATGCCTGCTGGTAATGGCAGCTTGTAACCCAAATTTTACCTTTGAGATCCCTCTCCCAGGGCCTTAATTACAGTAACACTTGTTAGGTAATGATCCGTAGCTCAGGAAATACAATGTTCTCATTGACTATGCAACTTACAAAGCAGTTTCAAAAGTGACCGAGATGACATCCTACAAGAAAGTGGAGGTCCCAGTGACTGGGTCCAATAGTTATTGGGAGACCTTAGTGTCAATTTAAACCAAACTTTAATGATTACAAAAGAAATCCCAACATCCAGTAGCACATGTTGGAACATGTGAAAAACACATGAATGGGTGTCACCAAAGGTCCGGCAGGAACAGGGCAGCTAAAGCCAATCAGTGTCAAGGACAATACACATAATATGGAAAAATCTATCATCAGCAGCTAGCATGTTAGCATTGTGGTATCAAAGTAAAAAAAAAAATCTAGTCCCAATTAGCATAAATGTGTTGGGCAGGCCAGCTGACAATGTGTGTGTGGCTGTACGTTCAGTGAAAGCTAACATTCGCAGCTAAACTTGGCCCTGTGCACGTGTTACATTGGACAGTGTAATGCATTTAACACCTTCTCAAGTTCAAGGCAGCCGGCCAACGGTTGCAAACAGTCCCTTTAGGGAAGGGGTCACCAATGTGGAGCCCATAGGCAGCAGGGAGCCACCCATGACCACCAGAGGCGCCCCCAATCCTGCATTTTATTCAAGTTTTTACTTAAATCGCATTTTGAAATATAAAATGTAATGTAAAATGGCATCAGCCCATACACCAAATGTTCACAAAGAAATCCTATATGGTTGGTATCAGCCCATACACAAACTGTTTCAACTGTTCAAGAAATCCTGAATTGGGGCAGCCTATGGCAGGGCACATAAGGACGAACAAGCATTCACACTCATTCAAACCTACAGACAATTTAGAGTCGCCAGTGAAGCTAACACGCGCTTTTGGAATGCAATTTCTGCTGTTTTTTGTCATTTTCCAGCTACAGTATTTCAGCAGACAAACGCTGGCTAAAACATAATCTTCTGGGCAAAAATAAAGAAAAACATGCACACAAATACAGAGACATTATTTTCATTTTCCAACTATTTCAGCTCTTGTAAATATTCCTCCCCTAAATGTGTCTTTATTCCCATCAGATTTTGACCTCGTACTGTTTTACAGTAATCTGGTAAAATAACTCAATTGATAGATTACAGACTTTACACGTAAATGACTGATGATTTTTCATTCTTAATTTAATTAGGCTGCACAGTGGTCGAGTGGGTTGCACATTGGCCTCACAGTCAGGAGGTTCAGGGTTCGAATCTCTGTTGGGCATCTCTGTGTGAAATCTGCATGTCCTCCCCGTGCGTGCGTGGGTTTTCTCCGGGTACTCTGGTTTCCTCCCAAATTCCAAAAACATGCATGTTAGGTTAATTGTCCATTAGAGTGAGAATATTCAAATGAAGCTCTTCTTTTGCTTAATCTGTAATTCCATATACAATTAAGAAAACTCTGCTTCTTTATACTACTTCTGGACATGCGCTCAATTGTGCTTTTTTCATTTCCCAATTCCAATTTTCATTTTCAATTCTTGTAAATTTTCTTCTCATAATTTTGACTTTTATTTCCACAATATTTTTACTTCATTCTCATAGTGTTTTTTCCACAATCGCATTCAATATCCCCGTCACAAAATTATCCTCAGAAGAGAACATGCAAGGGTGCAGACCTGAGAGAACTTTCCTTAGCTTTGGGAGGGATGGGATGTTCTGATTTTTTTTCCCTTTAGTCTTTGGAGAATAATTGTGAAATTGAGTTAGGATTGAAAATGAAACACCAGTAAGGCGTTCCCTAATTTTAGAATTGCTAGTCTGCTGACTAACAGACTGGAAAGCTCAGGAGATTTCTGGTAAAAAACATAATGTGCTGTAGATCAAACCTTTCCTACAATTTTTGGAACTTTTTTTGCTCACATGTAAGTTATATTTAGTAGTGAAATCTTCCAGTGTCATTTAACAAATGCCTTTTCAAAGCATTTTTGTAAAAAGTGACATATTTCTAATTTGGAGTGTTGTATGATTATAGGTTTTTTTCCAGTTAATAGAACTTGCTGGTGGAAAGAAGAATATTTCATGGTTAGCTTTTTATTGTCAAAATCACACCCCAGTAAAAGATGAATTCCACCCAGTTCAGAAAAGATTTGACTCGGGATATGGAACTATAATTTGCTATGATTTTTTTACAAATGCGCTAAACCAATTTATTGCCATTAAGGCTGCCAAATTCAGTGGCTTGCAATTGCCTTGTCTGATATTATGGGATTTTTCTTTCCATATAAAATCTAAATTGAATCTGATTGCTAACATACAGTAGGTCCTTCTAATGTATATGCAGGATATATATAGTAGTGTTCAAACTAATAGCAGTGCAATGTGACTAACCAGATTAAGTACTGTTAATAGTATATTTTTAATACTACATGGCAAACAAGTTACCAGTAGGTGCAGTAGATTCTCAGAAAACAAACAAGACCTAGCATTCATGATATGCAAGGCTGTGCAATTGGGCATATAGTAGAAAGGGGTGTGCTAAAAAAATTGCAGTGTGGAATTCAATCAGTGATCAGTGATCAATTTTGTGAAAAAACGGCGTAAATCAAGTGGCCCCTATTTCAGGATAAAACCAGCACTTGTTGAACATGCATTTCTCTTAGAAAGCTTGGGGGAAATGGGTCGTTCTATAAATTGTTCATTATCATCATGATACGGGCATGTTTCTCCGACTATGGTGTTGGGCCTATTTATCACATACCAAGGATGATGAATCAATTTGCATATGGCAAAATACTTAAAGAGGTCATGTTGCCTTATGCTGAAGAGGACATGCCCCTGAAATGGGTGTTTCTACAAGACAATGACCCCAAACACACTAGTAAACCAGAAAAATCTTGGTTCCAAACCAATAAAACTTAATCACCAGACCATAATCCAATGGAGAACTTGTGTGACATCAAAAGTACTGTTTCTGAAGCAAAACCAAGTAATGTTAATGAATTGTGGAATGTTGTTAAAGAATCTTGGAGTGGAATAACAGCTGAAATGTGTCACAAGTTGGTTGACGCCATGCCACACGGATGTGAAGCAGTTATGAAAAACTCATTCACAGGAATGCCAAATTCTAGAAACAAAAATTTTGTACAAACTACTTTTGAGTTTGTGATGTCTTTCTTTGAACACACCCCTTTCAACTAATTGCCCAATTGCATAGCCTTGCATATCTTGTCGTGTTTGTTTTCTGAGATTATACTGCACCTACTGGCAACTTCTTATATGTAGCAATAAAAGTATACTAATAACAGTGATTCATTGGGTTAGTCCCATTGGACAGCTGTTATTTTCAACACTTCTGTAAACTGTTTGTCAATTTTCACTAATAATAGTCCATAGTAAAGCACCAAACAGTGGTCAGTCAAACAGTGTCATTTTACGAGCAACGACTGTAGTTTCATCCACAATACACTGGCAGCTAAGAATAATATAGAGAGGGTCCAGGTGCTCAATCAAACGTTTAAACCATCCATCCATTTTCTTCTGCTTATCCAAGGCCGGGACGCGGGGGCAGCAACCTAAGCAGGGAAGCCCAGAAGTCCCTCTCCCCGGCCACTTCGTCTAGCTCTTCCCAGCGGATGCCGAGGCGTTCCCAGGACAGCTGAGAGACATAGTCTCTCCAACATGTCCTGGGTCTTCCCCGAGGCCTACTACCGGTTGGACGTGCCCTGAACACCTTCCCAGGAAGGCGTTCGGGAGGTATCCTAACCAGATGCCCGAGCCGTCTCATCTGACTCCTCTCAATGCGGAGGAGCAGCGGCTCTACTCCGAGTCTTTCCCGGATGACAGTGCTTCTCACCCTATCTCTAAGGGAGAGCCCAGCCCCCCTGCGGAGAAAACTCATTTCGGTCGCTTGTACCCGCGATTTTGTCCTTTCGGTCACTACACGTTTAAGCCAAAATAACTCAAATGACTTTTTGTTGTCCCGTGGGAGATTCCCATGTGTTAGGGACCGCTTGATGTTCACAATGAGGCTGGTCATATTAAACTTCCCCAGTTCAGTGCCACTACCGGAAACTTTTGCATGACAAGTTTTTTGTACTCAGCTGCAACGTCTTTTTACTGCCACACACCTGACATCACTCCTGCTACTCTGTTAGGATGCTAACAAATGCTGTTGCTGTCATCACATGGGCTCCTTCCGGTCGCTGCTGGACAAACGTGCTGTGGCAGAATCTGGAAACGACAACTTTTATCTGAGTGCCAATATTGGAAACCAAGACATTGTTCGGAAGAACAGCAAACTATGATTAAAAAGTTGATCGGAGAGGGGGCAACTTATGAAGAGGTGCCAAATATTTTTGGCTGTTCGGCTAAAATGATCTCTGATACAGCAGCACAGTCTTTTAAAGGTTGAAGGTTTGTTTCAATTGAGTTTGAATCCTGAAGCCTTTGAGAAGTTCTCAATGATGTGGGGGATTTGGGGGATGTCCTTTAGGTTATGTAAGAAGGTTGTTGTGTCATCAGCTAACTGGCTGATACACAACTTTGGCCAGAACACACAGTTGACCAAAATCAGTTTTTTTGCATAAACAACCATGCTGAGATGGGACGTCCTTGTTTTATGCCTTTGTTGATCTTAAATCTTGGTGATGTGCCACGTGGAGGACTCACTGAACTGCTAGTATCTCTGTATAGCAGAGGTGGGAGTAAGTCACTCGTGTACAAGTCACAAGTAAGCACCAAGTCTTTACCTTCAAGTTACAAGCAAGTCTGAGTCAATCTTTATGAGAACCAAGCAAGTCAAGTCGAGTCTTTGTTATTTGTTAAGCAAGTCAAGTCGAGTCACTGCTTTTCGTCTGCAAGTTGTGTCGAGTCATACATGTTTTAATTAGGCCAATTTTACAGATTCAAAGGTTAAAAACAAGATTTATAAACTTTTAGACTTTTTTTTAAATGACAGATTTGACAACAAACGACTTGTAGGGCCAAACCGAGCTGAGTAAAAATAAATAAATACATAAATGAAATAATATGAAAATTCGTTGTCCTGATAATTTAAGATTTCTAGATTAAAAGTCGTAATTTTACAGAAAAAAGTCCTATTATTACGAGATTTAAAGTGGTACTTTTACGTGTCATTGTGTTATACGTGTCCGAGGGAAACTATAGCATAGTTCTTCAGTGGGAAGGAGAACTTCCCACTGGCTTCAGACAAGCTTTTATTTATAATTAGACAGCAAAACAGAGCAATTGGGCACAAACAGTTTAGCTCGGGCTACTTTCTAATACCCCGCCCCGGGTGGCGGGGTACACCCTGGACTGGTCGCCAGTCAATCACAGGGTAGACATACAACCATTCACACTCTAATGGACAATTTAGAGTCGCCAATCTCTCGTGTCAAAGTCTTTGTAAAAGTCTAAAATTAAGACAAAGCCGTGGTCAACAATAAGGTCGTTACAGTCAAGTAAATCCAGGATAAGGCCAATGTTACTGTGAATAATCCTGAGTGTCGGGGATAATTTGGGTTATGCCTGATCTTAATCTGTTTGAAGACATGTGAGTTAGGAGCTTGTAATCCTGATTTAATAAAACTATAGGTCTTAAGTTATCGAGAAGAGTTGTGTCTTTTCCGGGTTTAGTGGTACGTATTATCACTTCTTGTTTCATGCTATGCGAGAGGGTCCTGTTCTCGAATATTTCTGAAAGCGTTCCAAAAATAAGAGTTCTGATATGCTCCCAAAAGAATGAGTAGAATTTACTTGGTGCTAAGACCCCAAGTCTTGATCCAACTCTTCCATATAAATTCCTGCTTCAAGTTATGGAATAATTTTGGGGATCGGGTGTTGGATGGCTTGGCCTATGAGGAAGAATATAAATTGGTGTAAAGGTAAAATATTTCTTTAGAACCACACTATTTTGGAGTGGACGAGCCAAAAGTCCATTTGAAATTTGGCTGAACCATCGGGTTGGAATCATGAAAAGGATTGCTTAAGTGAATTTGCAAATCTCCAAGAATCTCTTATGTGAAGTTACAAACCAAAGGTTATGTCAAACTACATTTACAGTTATGTGGCAAGATTGGAATTTAGAGGTTGACCTAAAAGCCATTCATTATCTACCGCTTTTATGATTTTAGAATCGCCAGTTTAGCGTCTCTCATTAGACAAGTTTCCACAATACCTTGCACATGAAAGTGCCAGGTCACACCCGTTTTCAGGTCAAGCTGAACTGCTGCTTTGCTCACTGGGGGCTCCTGTGGGACAGAAAGCCCAGACACGACTTGGCTGCCCATCACGTTAGAGAGATGCTGCTGTTACACCCCTGTAACATTTGTCACGTAGCCATCTGAAAACCAGCAGGTCATTCTGCTTTTTAACCTCACGTACATCTATTGGCACCTCAGCCAAGGGACAAGCATTGCCATCACCCCCTAAAAGACACCCCTTCCCTTACCGGATAACGCTTCCCTTCATGGCAAAACCAGTAGTATTCAAAGTGTGGCACGGGGCCATCTGTGGACCGTGACTCACCTCCCGTAGAGGCCTGTGGCACATTGCGGTACTAAAATAAACAACAAAACAAATGTGGAAAAAAATTGCTGAGCCAAATAACTAAAACAAATACAAAATTGTGATATTTAAAATTAATAAAAAACAAAGACATGTATCACAATTTGTTTTTTAATATTATGACTATTGGAGCTCCCCTGGACAGTCCCGTTGATGCAAAAATACAAAGACAACTAGATAAGAGCGACAGATTAGATTAGCTAAATAGATTTTAAATTAAATTCATCTACAAGCTGGACATTGCATTTTCAACCTCATTTTTGTGAGACAAACACCAGACTTTATTGCTGGAAGAACAAACTTTTATTGCAAGTTTAAATGATCTCACAACAGACACAATCATAATATAATGTACTATTTGACAAGCTAAAACTCAACTCTAAACTCCTGGCACCACTTCCTGAAATTGCTTCTTTTGACTATTATATTATACTGGCTAATACGAATGTAGACACACAAGAGGGGTGTTATTTCATGTCTAGCAAGCTGTAATAATGTTAAAAGCCATATTTGGAATGCCATAAACAGGTTTTCTATGCGTCAACAACAAACATATTTCAATTATAAAGAAAAAATCCTACTGTGTGGAAATTCTCTAATCAAGATCAGGCCTGGAACCAATTAAACAGCATAAAGAATTATTTGCAATCATCTACCACGTTCATTGGCTCACATCAATTTTCATTACATTTCACCTTGATATTGCTTTGCTAAGACAGTGTCTGTTTTTATTTCACATATTATTGTGCACATAACCAATTATACACACTCTGACACTCCGTATGACCACACAATCTCATACCTTCACACAAACAATACATTTTTCATATCAATTGCATTAATTACAGTCGACTGTTAGAAAGACCATTCAAAGCCTTTCTGGTTCCAATAATGTTTCGGCGGACTATCTGAGGCTGCCCCCAACCCTTCTTGACAAGCTTTAGTGTGGCATATGCCGGCTTGTCTCCCAGGGAAACTTTGCTCTCCTGCATGTTTCCGCATGTGATATGTCAAACTGGGTTTGGAAAAATAGTTTTTGCCACAAACTGAGCAACTAAAGGGTTTTTCCCCAGTATGCTTTCTAATGTGTGATGCCAGAAATGACTTTCGTGTGAATCTTTGACCACAAACAGAACAGCCAAAAGGTTTTTCTCCTGTGTGTTTAAGCATGTGAAAAGTCAAATACTGTTTGGAACAAAAGTTTTTACCACAAACTGAGCAACCAAAGGGGCTTTCTCCTGTGTGCTTTCTCATGTGTGACACTAGTTGCGAGTTTAAAGGGAACCTTTGGCCACAAACCGAACAACCAAACGGTGTTTCCCCTGTGTGTTTCCGCGTGTGATAAATCAAACTGGATTTGTAGGGAAAGTTTTTACCACAAACTGAGCAACTAAAGGGTTTTTCTCCTGTGTGCTTTCTCATGTGTGCCACCAGTACTGCCTTTTGAGGGAATCGTTGACCACACACGGAACAACCAAAAGGTATTTCTCCTGTGTGTTTCATCATGTGAAAAGTCAAATACTGTTTGGAACAAAAGTTTTTACCACAGACTGAACAGCCAAAGGGCTGTTCTCCTGTGTGCTTTCTCATGTGTGATACCAGTTGTGACTTTAGAGGGAACCTTTGACTACAAACAGAACAACCAAAAGGTTTTCCTGAGTGTTTCAGCATGTGATAAGCAAAACTGTTTTTGTGAGAATAGCTTTTACCACAAATTGAGCAACTAAAGGCTTTTTCTCCCGTGTGTATTGTCACATGTGACTCCATGTATGACTTCTGCGTGAATCTTTGACCACAAACATAACAACCAAAAGGTTTTTCTTGTCTATGTTTCCGCATGTGTTGGATCAAATAGCACTTAAAAGTAAAATTTTTAGCACAAACTGAGCAGGTGAAACGATTTTTAGCTGCCTTCTTTTTAGCACGTTTGTTGCCAGTGTGAGTCCTCTCATCATCTTCACCGTCTGTATCGCTGTTCAAAGCTTCTTCCTCCTCAGGAGAGTGTGACTCTGTGTGCTCGCTATCAGATAGCGGAACTAAGAGCTTGTCTGTTTGTGATTCTCTGCTGCTGCTTGGAGGCCCCGCCCCTCTGTTATCCTCACCTGGACTTTTATGAAGATGTGAGGACTCGGGTGGTTTGTCTTCACACTCTTCAGTCTTCACTGAGAGACCAGTCAGTGGCAACTTGGTGAGATCAGCCTCTCCTCCCTCCTGGGTGATCCAGAGTTCCTCCTCCTCTTCTTTAATGTGGGGGGGCTGGGTGTCCTCTTCCTCTTTAAAGTGGAGGGGGTGGGGATCTTCTTCCTCTTTACATTGGGGGGGCTGGGGATCCTCTTCCTCTTTAAAGTGGAGAGGCTGAGGATCCTCCTGCTTCAAAGTGGAGCTCCCCCCCTGCAGTTGAGGAGCAGCCAGTAGAAACTTGGTAAGATCAACCCCGTCCGGCCCTAGAAAGCCTGCTCCCTCCTGAGTGGGCCACAGTTCCTCCTCTTCCTCTTTAATGTGGAGGGGCTGTATATCTTTCTCTTTGAAAGTGGAGCTCCACCCCTGTGGCTGAGGCGGATGTTCTTTTTGATGACCAATCAGCTGCTGGACGTCTGCAGGACACAAACACAGTTTAGCTGATAGTTGAGATGTTTCTACTGGAACTTGCTGTACACTTTTTTCTATGCTGCACGTGTGTGTTACGGATGTCCCAATCCGATGTTGATATTGGATATCAAGCCAATATCAAGGGGAGAAAAAAAGCAATATCAAATTATATTGGCCTGCACCTCAAATTTCCGATATTGGCACTCTGAAAAAACAATGTCGTTTCCAGATTCTGCCACAGCACATTTATCTAGCAGCGACCGGAAGGAGCCTGTGAGATGACAGCAAAAGCGTTTTCTAGCATCTTAACAGAGTAGCAGGAGTGATGTCAAGTGTGTGGCAGTAAAAAGACGTTGCAGGTGAGTGCAAAGAACTTGTCATACACAAATTTCCCGTGGTGGCACAGATTTGGGGAAGTTTAATACGCCCAGCCTCTTTGTGAACATCAAGCAGTCCCTAACACATGGTAATCTCCCAGGGGACAGCAAAAAGTAATTCAAGCCCTGTCGGTGATGAGTTATGTCGGCTTAAACGTTTGATTGAGCAACTGGACCCTCTCTATATTATTCTTAGATAATCCTGGAGCTGATCATTGGCTGAGCCTTTGCCATTCTGGTTTTTCTTCCATCCATTTTGATAGTTGTCTTGCATTTTCTGCCCCGTGTCTCTGGTTTTGCTCTCCATTTTAAGGCTATGGAGATCATTTTAGCTGACCAGTCACAGTTTTTTACATCTCTTCATACGTTTTCCCCTCCCCTCTCCAATCAACTTGTTAATCAAGGTATGCTGTTCTTATGAACAATGTTGTGAATAACCCATTCTCCTCAAGCTTTCAAAGAGAAATGCATGTTCAACAAGTCCTTAAATGGGGCCCAGCAGATTCACACCTGTTTTTTCAATTGATCACCGATCACTGATTGAATGCCACATTGCTTTTTTTTTTTTTAAACACACACCTATCAAGTGATTGCCCAATTGCACAGCTTTAGGAGTGTGCATATCACGAATGCTGGGTCTTTTCCGAGAATCCACTGCACCTACTTGTTTACCATGTAGCAAAATCCATATATCTATATCTCTATATAGTATCTATAGATCGATATATATCTATAGATCGATCAATATCGATCTATAGATAGATAGATATCGACCTCTAGATAGATAGATAGATAGATATCGATCTATAGATAGATAAATATCAAAACTAGTCGGCTCGATACCTTGGTATGGCAGCGACGGCCGTCTCCTGTGGTCATCCAGTGATCACCCAGTGATCACGTCGCCTGCACATTACAGTCAAGCCAGTTGCATGGGGAAAGTTTAGAGTGTGACACCATAGTGGAAGGGTGCCCGGCTAGTTGTCTTTGTGTGTGTAAGCCAAGGTTGTACCTACTGCAAAGTACTGCAAGGTAAGGACTAAAGTGAAACAGCCGCTGCCAGTCTCTTTGTCTTGCTAGCTTTAGCTTAAATATTCAAAGGCGCAACGGTTTCTGAAATGGCTATTGAGCTTTGTTGTATTGAACGGTTTGTTTGCGGCCCCACCATGACTTATTTGGGCCTTGTAAAATGGCTGCGGTGATTTTTTGACTGTGTAATACTGCCAGACTGACAACATGAACACGTGGCGAGAGTCTGACGTTCCTTTAAAAGGGTAAATAACGCCCTTGGATAAGATCAAATTTACATCTAAGGATCGAGAAATCGTCAATAACACAAAATGAAGAAAATCAGCGCTGATCGATCGGCGCACCCCTAAATAAAAAAGTGTGTGTCAATATCTTATCAATTTTGGTATTGGCCGATATTTGAGGTTGCAATATCGGTATCACATCAGGAAAAACTTTCAAAACCACTAAATTTGTTCTGATCCTACGGTATGAGCCAAAGCCGAACCGTCAGAACTGAACTTCTGTGTGTCCAAATACAAACATGAGCTGGGTTGCCAAGGGCCGGGCAACTTCATTGTCACGGCACAGACAATACCAACATTAGCTGCCTTGTTAGCACTGAGAGGTTCCGACCGCGCTGTTGTCGGCCGTCACGTTATTCGCCCTGAGGGTCACCAAATGTGGAGATGCTCATTTAGAACCAGACAACAGTTGGGGATACGTGGTATAAAGCATTTACTCGCCACCCAACAACTAGCAACAACCATTTAGCAACAGTTGCTCCAACAATCGCATGACTTGAAAACGGAAATAAAACTTGTTTAAACGTATTGTGGGTCACAATGCAAGCAAATTAATCCAAATTCAGAAAACACACAATCCAACAACTCCAAAACATCCATGTTGTGACCTGCATTTTGAGCACACACTGAAATAATCACATAACATTACCATTTCTTGTGTTGTTATGTTGTGACCTGTTCAAGCCGCTTAGTGACTGCATTTACTTTACATTTACTTTGTTTTTTTGCTAAAAAATATCAGTTTCATGGAATCATCCGGCTGCTTCCAAACTCATGGATCGGCACTTCTGCACAAGGTAGAAGGTATGTAGGATGTAAAGTCACTTTATTTGCATTTTGGTAGTATGGCGTGGAAAGGAATACACTGCAAGAGTGAGGCCTACATGAAAATGATGACACGATGCCTTTTTGAGAATCAGAAAAATGTAAATGGGTTCTCTGTTGATTGCTGATTTTTGAAAACAGACGATATCATATCGTTACCATATACAATATTTTGTACTTAAAAAGTCTTGAGTCATAGTTTAAACAACAGGAACCAAAGGCACAATTTCCCCTTATGAAATTTGCTCTAACTTTTTTAATATTTGGGCTAGAAAAGTGAATTAAAGTAAAGCTCAAGTCCTGTTTGATCGAGTGATTGATTTAATTAATCACAGGGGCTGTGTAAAATTAATGTGCCCAGTAATACATACTCATGTGACCTACTAAATGCTCTCAGAATGATGTTTTAAAAGACTTTGCATTGTTAGCTGCATTTCTATCTCTAGCAGGCACAGAACAAGGAAAGACGTGTTCATTTCTCACATAGGAATTGTAACTTTTGGCCGTCCACATTCTGTTGTTAGGGGGCGTGAGACCTGCCAACATGTAAGCATTTGTGTACTCGACATGTATGCGTCACAGCTCTCCGGAAAAGAATGTTCCACTCTGACTTGAATGTCACTCGACAAGCTGACAATCATGGCGGCTCTTTGTTTATCTTGCTCAGCACGGTTGGCCCATTTCGATTCAAACAAATTCTCTTTTTGAAGCGTTGAGCTGGCTCACCGTGATCTGCACTTGGTGTCTTTTTCTCCGGTGGCGCTGATTCTCTTGGACTGGACGTCGCCATCTTAGCACAGCAGTGCTCCGTCTAATACCGTCACTTCCGCTAGCACGACAACGCTCCAAACTGGACTTTCGTTCGTCTGAAGTGATTAGTGTTGATAGTACTGAAACTATCCAACAGTTGAAACGTCTGTATTTCGGTTCGGAAAGGCACGGCCTTTCAGGGCCACCTCTCTCTAGTACACGAGCGTCCACATCCGGTCAGCATGTCTTCAGTCCGCCTACCTAGTGACGTGACGGTTGTGACCGAAACGGCTCTTGGAGCCGGGTCTTTAAAGTGAACGACGGGAGCCGGTTCCTGATTGGGAACCTTCTCTCTCGCTCTCTCTGTGTTTCTCTCACACGCTCTAAATCTCGCTGTCTCACTCGCTCGCCCTTTCTCGCTCTCTCACTTTTTTTGTATTTAATCCGCACGTGATTGGTCAACATGTTTTTGCAGAGAAAAAGAAGAGAGAAGAGAGAAAAAGAGCAGGGCTAAGAAGAGACATCGACAGGTAAAATGAGTGAGACCAGGAAAAGAAGTAAAACTTTAACCCATTTCAATTTTTGTGACGATACAAAAGCATAATGGAGACTCTGCAAGAAAATATTTTTATATCAAGCCGACTCCACAAACAACCTGCACTGGCAACTGAAAACTATTCACCCGGCAGCGCGAATGGAAGAGAAAACGCAGTTGAGTTGTGTTGGTTCACTTTAAATTTGTTTAAAAAGAAAAATCTAAAAAATTAAGTTAAAAGTTGAATTGTAAATCCTAGGTTTTTGTATTTTTATATTATATATTACATTTTATGTGTATTTATATTATTAGTAATTACTTTTGTGCATAGTTAATTAATTAATTAATCAATTTGAACAAAAAACAATCTGAAGAGCCGTTTGGACCCGAAAGAACCGACTCTTTGTAGTGAGCCGAACCGAAAGAGCCGTTTTTTAAAAAAGAACCGTAATTTCCATCACTAACGCCTACTGCGGGGTTTCATGCGACGTTACATCCGGTTGTTGTCGGCCCCGCCTGAAAGAGGTGGGGGCAGATGAAACTAGATGTAATACAGTATCAGGCTTTGCGTTTGAGCAGTGGCGCTTCTAAATTTACTCCAATTGCGGCATTACTGGTAGAAATGAATGAGATGCTGGGTATTGGGCAAGCTTGAACAGAAAGGGTTTTGGAGAAATGGCAAGAGAGGGAAAAAAGCAAACATTCATTCTCTATACCGCTTATCCTCATTAGGGTCGCGGGTATGCTGGAGCCTATCCCAGTTGACTTTGGGAGACTTTCGTGAGGCGGAGTACACCCTGGACTGGTTGCCAGTCAATCACAGGGCACATACTGTATAGATTGATTGATTGATTGATGTATATTTATTTCGAGCCACGCAAAATACACCGGACAGAACATAATGAACATATACCTATAAACAGGAACAATTTGTCTCGAAAAGGAGTGGGAAGAAGACAAGCTTATTTACTCCCACCCCCTTATTCGTAGTACTAAATGCTGTTATGTTAATGGAATATACAGTACTACATGAACAAGGTATCACACCTACAAACACACATGTACAATATACATTATTATTGCGCTAAATCCTTGTAAAGCTTGTGACATTACTCATTATTATACCATCACC
>QODF01000125.1:9974-123472 GCA_024372805.1 Oostethus manadensis | reverse complement strand
TATATATATATAAACATTTCGATCCACACTCCATATCAGAAGGTGGCGGTAATGCACACCATAAGTTGGTAAGTTGTTTGCCAACCGCAAATAAAAAACAAGAAGAAGAAGAAGTAATTTTCCACTCTGCGTCGATGTTGACTCGCTGCTACCTCAGCCCTCCAAGTGCAGATCGCATACATTGAACCACACCGATTCCCCTTACAAGTCAGCGAGGGCGGGTCGAACCGCTATTGGAATGCAGCCTCCGTCCACACGCCCGAGGCGTTATGCACATGCGCAGAACTTAACGTGTTTCCGGTGCGAATCCGACCCAAGCGTTTTGTTTGCAGGTAGCTACAAGATTAGACGGAGAAGATGCTGAAAGAGTTGGTGAAGGAGCGACTAATGGCGGCGGCTGATGAAATATCGGCGTTGTTTGAAGGAACGATAGCGTCTTACGAGGGGGAACTTTCTCGGACGAGGGAGGAGAAGGAGCGGCTACGTCAACAACTGGAAGCTGTCAGCCAGACTGCAAGTGTGCCATTAATTCACTTTAAATACTTTATATCGCTTATAGACACTATCTGAACATATTTGTTCCATAATTTTATTGACTTGTGTTTGTCTGGCAGCGTGGGTGGAGGTAGTTGTCTGGATTGCTGCATGTGAAAGCCAACTTCCACCATCAGAAGGTTGCCTCAGACTGACTTTTGACTGCTTGCAAGTCATTCTAAAAGTTAATATCAAACACTTTGAATGCCTTTGAATCATTTGGAAATCCTTCTGAGAAGGAAGAATCGCAGGACGACTACAATCCGTTACATTTAGGGGTCCCCAACTACCGCTCCACGGACCCCTTGATACTGGGCCACACGAGAAATAATGAACTATTTCTGTGTTATGTATTATCTGAGTCTCAACATATTTTATTACCACTATTAGAGCATGTCCCTCATACAAAGGGTTGTGTCAGGAAGGGCATCCGACGTAAAACTTTTGCCAAATCAAAACATGCGAAAATGATTCGCTGTGCCGACCCCTGGGATAAGCAGGGATAAGCCAAAAGGAAAAGAAGAAGAACAAGCTTTTGTTTTTAAAAATGACCGGATTCTCTTGGTTAACCACAGCGACTACTTTCGTTATTACCACAATTTTACAAAATTATAGAAAAGCTGTTCAGCAAAGGGTTGGACAAATATATTAATAAGTGTGAATTACTTGTTAACGGACAGTACAGATACATAGTTAATACTTCAACTTCCAAGGCACTGATCAAAATTTCAGTGGAAACACTACAGTATTGACCGCACAGCAGCAGAACACCTGCAATATTTATGGATTTGATCAAAGTTTTTGGTACAATTAATCACAAACTTCTAATTCAAAACTAGACAGGTATGAAACCAGACAGTTACTTTTGAATTTGGTTAAAAGCTACCTAGGAAGCAGGAAGCAACGCGTGAAGCTAGGAGAATCAATATCTGCAAGGTAAATACATCGTGTGGCGTACCCCCGGGGTTCAATACTGGGACCAAACAGGTTTAACCTACACATGAACAACATCTGTGAAGTAACAAAATATCTAAAGCTAGCACTACAGTATTTACAGATTATATTACTGCTTTTTGTTCTGGAGAAAGCACACAAGAGCTAATAAGAAAAGGCTCTGGGGAAATGATTATACTAAAAAGATGCTTGGACAAAAACAGATAATACCTGAAGTAAAAAAAAAAAGCTATTTGCTAATAGCAGAAAGGATACAAATTGAGGTCATGGACATTGAAAATACATTTCTATGAATGTATTCTATGAATACATGAAAATATGAACTGGAGATCTCACGTTAAAAATATACAACATAAATTGGCGAGAAATACCTCAATATTGGATGAAGAAAAATTAGTTTTCAACCAATGAATGTGCGTGTGAATGGTTGTATGTCTGCCCTGCGATTGACTGCCAACCAATCCAGGGTGTACCCCGCCTAAGCGGTATAGATATAGGATGGATGGATAGTTTTCAAACAAAAATCACTCTAAACACTCTGTTGCTCTCTGGTATTATTAGCATATGTAACTTATTGTGCGGAGATATGGGCAAATAACTGTGGATAAAAGTACACTCCACTTGCTAAATATACTGCAGAAAAGATCAGTTAGGATAATCCAATTAATGAAAATACAATTATTAACATTTGCTGATCTAATTTTCAAACAGGTAACCTAATGCATGAAGCAAACGATAATCTGTTACCCAAAATGTCATACAATTCTTTTCAACAAGAGAGGAGACATATGAAGCTTAAAACATTTACACGCCAGAACAACGCTATTAACCTTCAGCATTTCAGTGTGCAATCTAATTATGGAGGGGACTGAGTAAGGAAGTCAAACAATAAACTAACATGAGCCATTTCAAGAAGATCCAACGTTCTATCCAGTCAATAATCCATCTCTGTTCCTTGTTCTATTAATGCAGAAATGTCAGATAGGGTCCTGTTAAGTCAAGATTAAAAAGAATTGCGTCCTACTTTCAGATGTTTCCCAAATCTAAAAATGTAGTTTGACCACTGATGTATCATTAAAGAAATTATATGTCTGGGCTAAAGTGTGTTTGTGTTTCTTGTGTTCTGCAGACCACCGGCGCACGATTGGTCGTCAAGAATGTCTGTGCTTCTCTGTGAACCAGGAGGATCCCCAGCCCCGCCACATTAAAGAGGAAGAGGAGGAACTCTGGATCCCCGAGGAGAGAGAGAAGGCTGATCTCACCAAGTTGCCACTGACTGTTGTCTCTGTGAAGACTGAAGACCAGGAAGACGAACCACCTGAGTCCTTATGTTGGTTGTGTCCTTCAGATGTCCAGCAGATAATTGATTGTGAAGAAGAATGTCCCCCTCAGCCCCACGGGGGGAGCTCCACTTTCAAAATGAAGGATCCGGAGAACCCCCACATTAAAGAGGAAGGGGAGGACTTCTGGATCACTCAGGAGGGCGAGTATCACCAAGATGTCACCAAGTTGCCACTGACTTGTGTCTCTATGAAGACTGAACACCATGAAGACAAACCCCCTGAGTCCTCACAGCTTCATCACAGTCCAAGTGAGGGGTATGGCGGTCTAAACATGACGTCATACGACCTCTCAGGACCTTCGATTAGTAGTGCAGACTGTGAAGGTGGCACGAGGACTCGCACTGACAACAAACACGCTAAAAGGAAGACAGGCAGAAAACGTCTTCCTTGCTCAGTTTGTGCTGAAAGCTTTTCTTTCAAGTGCTATTTGACTCGACACATTCTGAGTCAAGAGACAGGAGAAAACGCTTGTATTTGCTCACTTTGTGGTAAAAGGTTTGCTGCGAAGGTAAATCTGGTGTCACACATGAGAAGACACACAGAAGAACGGCCTGTTCATTGCGCAGTTTGTGGTAAGACTTATTCTCATCAGAAATGTGTGATTGCACACAGCGGAGAATAAAGCTTGATTGCCAAAGTGCAATGTCACACGTGATGGGTCGAGTAGAAAGTGATGATTCCCTGTATGTAGGACACCACGTTCCCTCACAGCAGCAGCAGCTACACGACATGAAGTCACCTCTGAAGCAATTAGCGAATGTTGGCTTTGTAACCCCTGGTACTCTGATGGCTTGCTGTTTTTTCTCAATTTCAAATTAGAAATGCTTTGGTAGCTGCTTGTCATCCACTAAATCTTTTGGTGCCTAAGGCTGATTTTTTCATTTCATCATCTGAGTTTATGTGTATCACAGCACACCCTGACATCTCCACAACACGGGGCATTTACAAAAAAGGTCCATTCTTTCACCTGCTTTCGTTTATTTGAGGTGGGGTCGGTCGCAGGGGTAGCAGCCTTCCCTATAACTTGAACCTCAGTCGACTTGTCCTGTTCCACATTCTAAGGGAAGCAGGGAAGCCCAGACTTCAGACTACATCGTCCAGCTCCTCCTGGTGGTTACCAAGGTGTTCCTAGTTGAGAGACATACAGTAGTCTCTCCAACATGTCCCGGGTCCGGCCCGAGGACTACGGGTCAGATGTGTTCTGAACACCTCCCCAGGGCGACATGTGGGTGGCATCCTGACCAGAGATTGAGCCACCACATCTGAGCAGCGCTTCTACTACTAGTTTTTACCGGAACATAGATCCACTGGTAAATTGAGAGCTTTGCTTCACCACGACAGACCGATACAGAGTACGCATCACTGCAGATGCCGCACCAATCTGCCTGTCCATCTTGTATTCCATACTTTCCTCACTCGTGAATAAGACCACGAGGTAAAACTCTTTCACTTGTGGCATAATCTCATCCCTGACTCCGAAGTGACACGCCAACCTTTTCCAGCCAAGAAGCAAGGACTCAGGCTTTGAGGTGCTGATTCCCATCGCAGGTGCTTCACACTTTGCTGTGAACTGATCCAGTGAGAGTTGAAGATCACAGCTCAATGAAGCCAACAAGACAACATCATCTACAAAAATTAGAGACCCAATTCTGCATCCACCAAACCGGAACCTCTCAACACCCTGGCTGCATCTAGATATTCTGCCCATACAAGTAATGACCAGAATTGGTGACATAGGCACCCCTGGCCGAATCTAACCCTCACTTTTATTTGGTCACTTTGTGGTAAAAGGCAAATGTAAATCTGGTGTCACACATGAGAAGGCACACAGAAGAACAGCCCATTCATAGCTCAGTTTGTGGTAAGACTTATTCTCATCTAATTAATCTGCAGGGTGTCCAAAGAAAGTTGTGAGTGACAGCAACATCCCAAAGAGGGTGAAGACCATTATTCATTTCATGGAAGAAGTCATTGCAAGGTTGGAAGACAGTGTCTGTGTTGCAGATATCGTCAGGTGGCACTGGAAGCCCTCATCAACAATAATCACCATCCAAAAGAATAACAGCGTAATGGAGTGAGCTAATGTAACAAAACAGAGAGAACAAACCATGGAAAATATGGTGAATTTGTTCCTGGTTTGGATCGACATCTTACGGGACACCCCATTTTAGAGGCGAGGTTCAAAGAACAAAGAAAACACCTGCAACAAGTGAGTCTGTTAACCAATTTAAAAAATGAAATGTTCCTTTCTCCATTTATGGGTAAAACCGTGCATGTTAACAATCTCTCTGCAAAGATTCTTTGTGCCACTCAAAGTGCAGTAATAGTAAAAGAAATGCCCTCCAAGCATCTTCTCCTTTTCACCTTTTAGGAAAACTACATAAAGTGATGTAAAACGTTCATTTCTCATTAGTAATTATTTTTGTATTATGTTTTTGGTCTTGGAACTTGCAATGCAGGCCATTTTCTTTGTCAAGCCCAATAGCTTTCTTATGGTGGAGTCATGAACACTGACCTTAACTGAGGCAAGTGAGGCCTGCTATTTTTTGGATGTTGCAGTGGCGTCTTTTGTGACTCTAAGATGAGTTGTTGCTACGCTCATGGGGTCATTTTTCTTGGGCAGCCACTCCTGGGCAGGTTCACCACATTTTCATGTTTTCACCATTAGTGGGTAATGGCTCTCACTGTGGTTGGCTGGAGTCCCAAAGCTTTAGAAACGGCTTTTCCACACATATACATCTCAATTCATCTCAGTTTTGTGTGTTGTTTTGTTAGCCTAACGACCTCTACAATGCGTCCTTACACCTGATCACACCCTGATCAAGGTTATGAGTTGTCAGGAACCTTTTTGGCTAAGAGGGCCATGAAGACCACATATTTTTGTGAGAGGCATTTTTAAGCTTGACCAAAAAAGTCTCTGATTTTATTATTTTTATTATTGTTATTCTGAACCTAACCAACAACAATACTATGATAATTATAATAATATTATAATAATACAACACTTTTCTTTTTCCCGTCTTCTTTGTCCAAATGGGTTACTCTGCAGAATTAGGAGAGAAGTTTACTTCTTGACCTCTCAATGACCTGGGCAGGCTACTGCCTTATTCAATAATAATTGAATTTTGGTATCTAACCCAGAAAATATAGGATGGATAGCTGGCATTGGTTCCAGTTGGATGGATGGATTAAAATGCATGAGAATATTTTATATTTTTAACGTTAATTTTAATACTGAGATTTTACTCTAAAATTTCAGTGGAAACATATTTAAATAATTAAAATGTATCATCAAAAGAGCTATATCTGGCTCTCAGACATAAGTATCCTGTTACAAAATATGCTTTTGTCCCATCAGACTGCACCGAGTTTGGGTCGACTGTATCAGCCGGCCGCCTCTTCCACTTGAAGGACCCCAAGGTGTTCCCAGGCCAGCTGTGAGACATAAACCTTCCAGTGTGTTCTAGGTCTTCCCCGTTTTTTTTTCCTCGGCGTGCGGTAGGCATTTGGACTAGATGCCTGATCCACCTCATACAGGTTCCTCTCCATGTGAAGGATCAGACTCTACTCTGAGCTCCTCCCCCTATCTTTTATAATGCATTTTTTGGAAAAGGACTTAGGGAACAACAGTATATTTAAAAATGTTACAACCAATATAGGTATACAAATAGATCATCCCTTGGGGAAATGGCTGATACAATAGCACAATAAAAAATGCAAGCAAAAAAACAGGATGATGCTGCAAGTGTGTTTAAAAGCTATTAAAAGTGTTCAAACCAAGCCTCCCACTTGGCCTGCTGCTCTGCTCTGCCAACGTATGGTGGAGGGAGTGCTTGACATTGTCTTGTATGAACGACTTGTCTGACTTTTGTTCTTTCACTACCATGTCTATTGTGTTTGACCCACTCCCATGATCAGCCTGTTAAGCCGCCCGCTGTCCTTTGTTTGTTATATTGCCACCCCGAGTCAAGATACTTGCCACCACAAAGTGGCAAATAATGAAAAATCTGTACAATCGATCTAATCAGCTATACACCGAGTCATATCCTGTACACTGGTTCATTCTGGCTTTATTTATCATTACATTTCCATACACTTTGATATTGTGTTTCTGCAACGGTTTCCCTTTATGGGTCAAGCATTCAAGGTAGCACATTCCACCTCACATCTCATACCATCACATAATGAATACTTATTTGATAATGATTACATTACTTTTCTAAGGTAGGGGTGGATGTCAGAAAGACAATTCAAAGCCTTTTTGGTTCCAGTTGTGTTTGGGCTGACTGCTTGTTCATCCATCTATCTACTGTATTTTATTCTTATCTGAGGCTGATCCCAGCCCTTCTTGACAAGCTTTTCTCCTCCTCCTTTTCATGTGAGATACCATGTATGACCTTTGATCAAATCCAAAGTGAACAAACAAATGGTTTTTCTAATGTGTAATGCTACAGCCATTGGGACAATCTCCTACCGCAAAATATATATATAAATTTATTTATTTATTTATTTATTTATTTATTTATTTATTTATAAACTATAGGGTTTTCCTCCTGTGTGCTCTGTCACGTGAGATAGCATGACTGACCTTCACCAGAATCTTTTATTGCAAACTGAGAAACTAAAAGGCTTTTCTCTGGTGTATGATCTCATGTTTGATGTCATAGTTGAACTGTGAGGGAATCGCTTACCACAAACCGAGCAACAAAGGAGTTTATATCCTGTGCGGATTCTCATGTGCAATACCATCGATGATTTTCGAGAGAAGCATTCATCACAAACTGCTGAACTGAAAGTTTTTTACCTGTGGGTTTCTGCATGTGTCAAGTTGACTTGACGCTGTCAAGTCAATTTGTTCCTACGAGAAATGCCTTTAGCACAAACTAAGCAACAAAAAGGTTTTTCCCCTGAGCGTAGCCTCGTGTGCGACACCATGATATATTGCAAGAAAACCTTTCAACGCAAACTGAGCTGCCCAAATGTTTTCCTGCACATTCAGGCTGTTTGTTATCAGTGTGAGTCCTCATATCACCTTCAGAGTCTGTATCGCTGCTCAAGGCTTCTTGGGTGTGGTCCCTGTCTTCATCCTCAGGAAAGTGTGACGTTGTGTGCTCACTATCTGATCCAAGCAGAGCTTGTCTGCTTGTTATCTTCCAAAGTGGTCTCCGTCAGCTTTTGTCCATCAGCTCTTCTCCGCACTTGGACTGTAATGAAGCTGTGAGGACTCACGCGGTTTGTCTTCATGCTCGTTAGTCTTCACAGAGACACCAGTCAGTGGCAACGTGGTGTTTAGCCTCCTAGAAGACACTCTTGCTCTTGAGTGATCCAGAGTTCCTCCACTTTCTCTTTAACGTTATAAGTTAACAAACAGACGTTAGGTCAGATGTGATTCTTGAGATGTTTCTCCTGGAACTCAGACATGTTAAATATAACATAGTCCAAGGATGGGAAACATCTGTGAAGACGGTTAAGCCAATGTTGCTGCCACTGATATTTTTTATAACTATGAAGACAATAATCCAGGTGTGTCAAACTCAATTGCAGATGGAGGCCGAAACTTCAAAAGGAAATAATCCAGAATAAATAAATTGAAACTTAAATTACAGTATTTTGCACCCCAGAAAAACATCTAAAAATTGCACTAGTGAGAAAATTGTACTATGAGGCCAAAACCGCTGAAAAATACGTAAAAGGTAGTGCTTTTAAGTAAACATTCAGTCACTTACAAATCAAAACATTCATGCATTGCTGTATTTGTGTCACCCATAGGAGCGGCTTTACTTGAAATGCCTGACATGTGTTGTTATGTCAGCCCTGAAACGCCAACTCACATTTCCAGTTTTCCTGCAAAACTGTGGAGTCTTTTCCTTTACAGTCGGTAAACAGACAGATTTCCTTGCAGAGCTCAAAAACTCTATTGAGCACTTTCGCCCGACTCTGCCAACGCACCTCTGATGATAAAGAATATCTGCAAACTCTGAATCTATTTGATGCAAGAAAGACTGAAACTGCTGATGATTGATGTCTTTAGTTTACAGTTTGCGTTACATTGCTCATGTTCTATTTTTAGGACTTTACCATACAGCGTTTTTGGTGTATGATGCAGTGAAATACTGTTAAATCACCAATACGCCTGTCATCCTGAATCTTTTCCCGCATCCTTCCCACAAGTCCACTTTTTTTCCCTGCACATCACCGGTGCGCCGCCTGTTGTTGTTCCAAGGGCAATGTGGGTTACACTTTGACATACATTTTCAAAAATGTCTTTTGCCATGCATCGATTTTATGTCCAATATTTCCTCTATAACACACAAACTGGAGTCCACTCCACGTATGAAGATGGCCAGCTGTGCAGTGTCCATCACATCTGTACTTTCATCCACAGCAAGAGAGCAGGCAAGAAAAATTTTGCGTAATTCAATCAGCTGCGTTGTTAGACATCAGACACCTTCATCATACAGCTCTTCAGAAACTCTCCCTAAATGAACGCGCTGATTTGGCCATTTCCTCCGCCACAATAAGACTTACTTTTAATCGCAGCTTCAAGTTTAGATTTCGCTCGGGTGAAAAACGTCTGCTGAGGTGTTAGATTCTTACTTTCTGGAGCTTCTGCACCGTGTTCAGTTTTTTCAACTTATCTTCGTGTGCCGTCGAAGATTAAATTCCTTAAGTACAGCAACATTAGCTCCAGACACAAGACACAAGGGATTGCCGGCAATGTCAGTAAACTTCCCATCGCACAGAAAGATTCTGTCAGTAACACCAGGGGAGCCAAACACCAGCTAGTGCTGGGCACGACAAGACTGTAAGGCCAGAAGCACCAAACTGTGCACCGCCTAGACTGACTAAAGGAAAGCCTTCGTATCAAAGCACACATACGGTGAAGGATTTGCGGCCTTCTTGCCGCTAGGCCTTCTTCCTAATGAGTGTCGAATCGGAGGAAAGGAAACTCGTATAAGACTATTTCAAAGTATTTGAGATATATTCCTAACAAACAGGCCTAATACAAGCGGAGCTCCGGGCTTTCTGTCTTTCCCTGTAACCTATCAGTAGATTGGCATTAATACAGCGTCAGACAAAAAGAGCACAACTAACTATCCCAACCCGGCTTTTGTACAGTGTCAGATGCAAATGTGAAGAGGCCAGTGGTCCAATGGAGGATGACAACATCCGAGGGTTCGATCTCTCAGGCGTCCAATCAGCAGTTGGCGGGCTGGTCCTGGTCGTCTCACGTTGCCGTGCAGTCACGTTGCCCCTTACGTCACGTTCATCCTGATTGTGTTGTTCTGGAAAACATCTGTGGTTTGGGTGTGCTTCTTGTCAGTTATGGGTTATCTTCTCCTGGAACTTCTGTGGTTATCTGCTGCAAGCTCAAGGTTAAGCAACCCTGCCCCTCGTCTCCCAAGGTTTGTTTGCGCGTCTACTCCTATCTCACTACACGACAAGCTATCTTCTTTTATCAAAAATAATGAAGTAAAAAATATATGAAACCCTTCAACGGATATTGGAGTGCCTAAGACTGTACAACACCAACAGGAGGGCAAGAATCTTCATCAGGGACTCAATGAGGCTGTAGAAGACAACTGTGGGGGCCAACTGCACCCCAGTTGTACAGGTGAGCATTACAGGTGTCATATTCCAAGGAGATGCTGCGTCCCCACTGTTGTTCTGCATAGGCCTGAACCCCCTCAGTCACACCATAACCAAGTGTCCATTCCAAAGGGGAACAGCCAACAGCCACCTTCTCTACGTGGATGATTTCAAGCTGTATGGCAATGGCAAAAAAGAGAGAACAAGTCTTTCTACATTCTACATTGTTTAGTTATCACGGTCCCTTCCATTGGTACAGATTCTGTGGCATGTGGCATGAGACACCATCTTTACCCGTCATGATGGTGTTACAGCACTACAATGACTAATTTCACTTTGACCACCAGCACATCAGTCTGTCTCACGCTAGGGAAATATAACCAAAATGTAAGTCAAAATGTTCCTCACCCTATCTCTTAGGGTTAGGCTCATAATCATTTTGGTCTCTTGTCTGTGAACTATACTGATGTGAAATTTGGTCTTATACTGGAAGATAAGAAAATGCAATGTATTAGCAAAAATATTATTATTATGGAAAAAAATTTTATGCACACATTTAATTTTGGTGATATTAAGCCAGCTTTTATTGCTTTCCTGGAAGAATTTGTATCACTAAAGGACTCTTCTTCTTTTCATTTGTGTTATAACACTGCTAAGCTGTTGTGTGAAAATGTCCTGAGCCTGTAAGCTTCATGTGTCAATAAAGTTTATTTAAAAAATTTTAAAAAAAAAGAGTCGGGCTGATCGGCAATGACGTGACGGATGCAGAAGTCAGAACAGCTAAATGGAAACAGAAGATACAAAAAGGAACACATCAACCATTCAAAGATTGCTTCTTTCTCAAGTGATAGTTGAGTGTGGAGCGTTGGAGTGAAAGAGGAGATAGAAGATGGAAGATGGAGCACAGCTGTGCTAAGATGGCGACGTCCAGTCACACAGAATCAGCCCCGCCGGAGGAAAATACACAAAGTGCACATCACGGTGAGCCAGCTGAACTTTCTTTTTTGAGCTTCATCTCAAACCCCGAGAAGAGAGTTGATGAGAAGTAGGCCGACTTTGCTGAGCAAGATAAACCGAGAGCCGCCATGATCGTTAGCTTGACGAAAGCAGCGGAGTGCAACTCGGAGAAGAACAAGAATGTCAAAAACAAAGAAAGAAAGTGGAAGAGCAAAGCAATTAGTAAAAGGTCCTAATTAGTAGATAAAAAGTCATAATTGTGAAAATAGGAAAGTAATAATTATGAGGTAAGTCATACCCACCGGTCGTCTTTTAAAAGTCTAATCTACATATATGGTAGACCTCTAGGTAACATCTAGTATACATCTAATGCGTTACTCTAAGAGATGTCTACAGATAAATATCTAATAGATATCAAATATAGACATCTAACATTCATCTGTTTGCATGCATTTAAACAAGGTATATAAATAGATGCAGATTAGATTGCTTTATTAAATGTTAATTAGATTTACCCCTCCGTGAATCACCTCCTTATCTTGGTGGAGGGGTTTGAGTGCCCGAGTGATCCTAGGAGCTATGTTGTCGGGGGCTTTATGCCCCTGTTAGGGTCTCCCAAGGCAAACAGGTTCTAGGTGACGGGCCAGACTAAGAGTGATTCAGAAGACCCCTATGACGAACAACGTGAGGGGTGACCGCACCTCGCCCGGACGTGGGATACCGGGGCCTCACCCTGGAGCCAGGCCTGGGGGAGGGGCTCGCAGGCGAGCACCTGGTGGCCAGGCCTTCACCCGTGGGGCCTGGCCGGGCCTAGCCCGAAGAAGTCACACGGGAAACCCTCCCCACCCCAACCCCCCTACCCCCCCGCAGACCAAGGGTCCGGTGCATTGTGATTTGGGCAGTGGTCGAGGGAGGGTGTCTGGGCGACCTGGTCTTCGGCGGCCAAATCTGGTTCTTGGGACATGGAATGTCACTTCTCAGGTGGGGAAGGAGCCAGAGCTTGTGGAAGAGGCAGAGACATTCCGACTTCATAGTTCTACTGGGAGACTTCAACGCCCATGTGGGCAATGACAGTGTGACTTGGAGGGGCGTTGTTGGGAGGAACAGCCTCCCTGACCTGAACCCGTGTGGTGTGTTGTTGCTGGACTTCTGTGCGAATCACAATTTGTCCATATCAAACACCATGTTCAAACAAAAGGATGAAACAGTTCACACTGTTTACAGTGCGGACGGGGGCTTGCTGACCTCGACTGAGGACCTGGTCGGTGGAAGGAATACTTCGAGGCCCTTCTCAATCCCACTGACATGCCTTCCGTAGAGGAAGCAGAGTCTGAGGATACATACGTGGACAGTTCTATCACCGTGGCTGAGGTAATTGAGGTATTTAAATCACTCCCCAGTGGCAACGCTCCGGGGGTAGACGAGTTCCGCCCAGAATTCCTCAAGGCTTTGGATGTTGGGGGACTGTGTTGGTTGACACGCCTCTACAACATTGCATGGAAGTCAGGAACAGTACCTCTGGACTGGCAGACCGGGGTGGTGGTCCCCATTTTTAAAAAGGGTGACCGGAGGGTGTGTTCCAACTATAGGGGGATCACACTCCTCAGCCTCCCTGGGAAAGTCTACTCCAGGGTGCTGGAGAGAAGGGTACGACCGTTAGTCGAACCTCGGTTAGAGGAGCTGCAATGTGGTTTTCGTCCCGGTCGCGGAACACTGGACCAGCTCTACACCCTTGCAAGGGTACTCGAGGGTATGTGGGAGTTTGCCCAACCGGTCTACATGTGCTTTGTAGACCTGGAAAAGGCATTCGACCGTGTCCCTCGTGGTGTCCTGTGGGGGGTGCTCCGGGAGTACGGGATTGATGGTCCGCTTCTACGTGCCATTCGGTCCTTGTACAATCGAAGCAGGAGCCTGGTTCGCATTGCCAGCAGTAAGTCGAGCTTGTTTCCGGTGAACGTTGGCCTCCGCCAAGGCTGCCCTTTGTCACCGATTCTGTTCATAATCTTCATGGACAGAATTTCTAGGCGCAGTCAAGGTGTTGAGGGAGTCCAGCTTGGTGACCTTAGGATCTCGTCTCTGCTATTTGCAGACGATGTGGTCCTTATGGCCTCATCAGGCTGTGACCTTCAGCGTTTACTGGAGCGGTTTGCAGCTGAGTGTGAAGCTTCTGGGATGAGACTCAGCACCTCCAAATCCGAGGCCATGGTTCTCAGTCGGAAACGGGTGGACTGTACCCTCCGGGTTGGGAGTGAGGTCTTGCCTCAGGTGGAGGAGTTCAAGTATCTCGGGTTCTTGTTCACGAGTGAGGGAAGGTTGGAGCGTGAGATCGACAGACGGATCGGTGCAGCATCTGCAGTAATGCGGTCGCTGTACCGGACCGTCGTGGTGAAGAGAGAGCTGAGCCGGAAGGCAAAGCTCTCTGTTTACCGATCGATCTACGTTCCCACCCTCACCTATGGTCATGAGTTATGGGTCATGACCGAAAGAATGAGATCGCGGATACAAGCGGCGGAAATGAGTTTCCTTCGTAGGGTGGCTGGACTCACCCTAAGAGATAGGGTGAGGAGCTCGGCCATCCGGGAGGAGCTCAGAGTAGAGCCGCTGCTCCTTCACATCGAGAGGAGCCAGTTGATGTGGCTCGGGCATCTAGTCCGGATGCCTCCCGGGCGCCTTCCTGGTGAGGTGTTTCGGGCATGCCCAGTCGGGAGAAGGCCCCGGGGAAGACCTAGGACACACTGGAGGGACTATGTCTCACAGCTGGCCTGGGAACGACTTGGTCTCCTCCCGGTGGAGCTGGAAGTGGTCGCCGGGGACCGGAAAGTCTGGACTTCCCCACTGAAACTGCTGCCCCCGCGACCCGGACCCGGATAAGTTGAGGACAATGGAATGGAGTATATGTCTCTTGTGTTCCTTGTAAATAATAAAAAAACACATTTTTGTACAAATTTATTTGACATAGGCTTGGAAAAAAAATCCAGTCATACGCTCAGCACAAGTCTTCAAGCAGCAATACTAACAACATACAACTGAAAAAATTCAGTGTTTTCAAAAGCACATGGCCAAGAGGCCAACAAAATTAGGCAGCAAAGGCCAAGTTGTCCCAGTCACTAACCTCTCAGGTTTGCGATCCAAGTAACACACCATGCACTTTATCCTCCATACTTAAATACCCTAAAGTCTCTCTTGTCCCTGCCCTCCGTTTGAATGAACCATAAAGGGAAGCCAGAAGGGATGTCATTTGCTTTATGTGGTAGGTGGTGGTAGGCCTCTGGTTTGCTCCTCTCAATCCTCTGAACTTTGTCAAGTATCTTGAACATGATACCAAAAATCTTCTAAAATTCTAAAATGAAAACATGAACTATTAAAATGTATTTTTTTAAAGAGCAACTAGAAGCTTTTGTTACACAAACTTATGCCTTGTGCACACATAGCAGGGTATTTTTTTTAAACGCATAAACAGTGGCGGCAACAATTACTAAAATTCTGTCCAATCAAATCATCCTCTGTCATCTCATTACTTCCGCAAACATAAAAGCTGGTGCCGGGCTCGTTGTTGTGGACACACAAGGAGGTAGAATTATTTATTAATGTAGTAATGTAATACAAAGTTAACTAGACGCAAGAAAACATTGTCAGTTCTGAGAGCATCCATGTCTCATGTAAATACGGTTCGGGGTTGTGACGTCACCTCTGGAAGTGACGTTTGGAAACACAAACCTTTATTTAACGTTATTTGCGTCCATACGCAAACGTATAACTGGAGTTTTTGCCAGATCCACAGTTTGGCCGGAGGTTTTGAAAACCTTTGTTTTCAGTGCCGTATATCTGCGGACACGTGTGGATGATATGCAAAAACGTGGAAAAAAAACATAGTTTTATGAGATACCCGCCTACGTGTTGACGGGGTTTTACTTGCTACGGGTAGAGGGAAGTACATTTGATAATCTAACTTCCTGAAAAAGAAAAAAGTGAAGATGTTTGTTATGTGTGGCTGTCACTAAAATCAGTACACTGTTTTGATGAAATTCATCTAAAATGTTTTGTTAACAAAAAACACCCAATTTGGACTATTTTGAAATTCCCTAGAGATCTGTGAGCTTTTGTACTGGCCAAGGTCTGTTTTCTAGGTTTGAAAGTAAAACTGTCTTTTGTCCTTCCCCTAAATAGTTTAGAAAATTTCTCAGGGAACTTTTCTACCATTTAAATGAATAGGACTTCTTTTTATTTAAAGATAGGTGGATATTAATTTGACTTCTTGAAATGTTTACAAAATTACTGTAATTCCTGTAAGGCACAAATCAAATGGTATTTACAAATTGATGGTTTTACAGAATTAAAGACAAATGATATCCAATGTCACATACTTTCTCTTGCCTTGATGGATCCAAGTTTTTTGTAACCTGGCCATATCTTCCTTGGAGATCTTGGACCTCCATTGTGGATGTCACCGGTGGGGTGGGAAAAGGCTCTGCAATGAACAAGATACTTTTACTTTGCATAGTAGTATTGCTGTTGTAGAACAAAAATAACAACAATAATATAACAGAAATAGCAAAAATTTAGCATCCTTACTTGGTCACTGCTGAGGAGCATTCATCTTCAGAAAAGCAAAGCCTTTGGAATACAAAAAGCAAATGGTGGACAAATGACTTAATTATACAGATACTAAGCTAACATTTCTACTTCCAAGGCACTAACATTACAGAGGAAATTACCAACTCTCTAGATTGCAGGAAGTGCAATGGATGTGACAAAACATCTTAATTGAAAACTAGACAGGTATGAAATCAGAGGGTTACTTTTGAATTGGGTTCAAAGCTACCTAACAAGCAGAAAGCAACACATAAAGCAGGGAGAATACACATCTGCCAGCTAAAATGCATCGTGTGGTGTATCCCAGGGGTCAATGCTGGGACCAAAAAGGTTTACCCTACACATTAACAACATCTGTAAAGTAACAAAATACCTAAAGCTAGCACCATTTGCAGACGATATTACTGCTTTTTGTTCTGGAGAAAGCACACAAGAGCTAATAAGTAAAGGCTCCATGGAAATTATTATACTAAAAAGATGCTTTAACAAAAACGCATCATCCCTGAAGCCAAGTAAAACTAAAATACAGTGGTACCTTGATGTACGAGTTTAATTTGTTCTCAGACCTAGTTCGTAACTCGATTTAGTCGTATGTCGATTTTCCCCATAAGAAATAACATAAATGCCATTAATTGGTTCCAGTGCTTTAAAAACCACACCAGTTTTTATTGTTTATACGTTTTTTAATAGGAATGATGTCTCCACCTTTAATAATGTATGAGAAACTTATATTAAAACATGAAAGAAAGTGTAAAGAAATAAAAATGTTTTCCAAAGTGTACTTTACCTTAAAGAGCAGACGGAGATGTTGGTGGAGGAGGTCGAAGTGAGGTTTGGTATTTGTACTAATGTACGGTACACTACATAACTCTATCTGTCCATCAAAAACAAAACAGTGTACGCCACCATTGTTTCTGTGTTTGCAGTTTTGGCGCATGTGCGTCTGTAAAGGGGTGGAACTATGACGCAAGCCTTTTTAAAGAAGCTGGGGGGAGGCCATAACTATGGAGCTATGGAGACTAACGGTGTCCTCAAATTTTTCCACTCTGGGACCCGGTTTCAAAAGTGTTTTTTTACAGACTCCGGTTTGATAAAGTAATTGTGGATTTAGGCATCAGATCGTCTTCGTCTGGGTGGGGCTTTAATAAATGTTTGTACGCTCGTAAGTCACATCAAAGCTCGTACACCTAAGCAAAATTTTGTCTGCGTAACGGCTCGTATCTCGTAAAATGTATCAGTTTTTTCTTTGTCTTAATTGCAGACTGCGTATGTGTGTCATGCGCGTACAGACATAAATACAGTAGTGCCGTCAACGCATGTTCTGATATTACAGATTTTACTCCTTGATGGTCACCACAACTACCAACTCCATGAGCAAAAAAACAGTGATTTGGAGAATGCCAAAAAGTATGTCCAGTTGTTTGACGTAGTCTTGACTTTTTTTGATTTTTCATTGTAACACAGTCCCTCTGTATCAACTAATTCAAGTCTGCTTGTGTCCTGCAGACATCCAGCAGCAAGCAGAATATCTCCCTCAGTCGCAGGAGGATCCCCAGCCCCCTCACATTAAAGAGGAAGAGAATAAACTTTGGATCACCCAGGAGGGAGAGGAGTCTGATGCCACCAAGTTGCTGCTGACTGGAATCTCTATGAAGTTTGAAGACCAAGATGACAAACCACCCGAGTCCTCACATCGTTTGTGTCCTTCAGACAACAAGCTGCCCATCGTTCATCAAGAAGAACATCCCGCTGAGCCACAGGGGGGGAGCTTCACATTGAAGCAGGAGGATCCCCAGCCACCCCACGTTAAAGAGGAAGAGGAGGAGCTTTGGATCGCTCAGGAGGGAGAAGAGTCTGATCCCACCAAGTTGCAACTGACTGTTGTCTCGGTGAAGATCGAAGAGCATGAAGACAAACCAGAAGTAGACAAGCTCTTAGCTCCGCTGTCAGATAGCGACATCACGTCACACTCTGAGGACGAGGAAGCTTTAAGCAGCGATACAGACTGTGAAGGTGATATTGCTGACTGCTCTAAAAAATGTGTGACCTGCTCAGTTTGTGACAAAAGTTATTCTAAAAGGAGCACGTTGACTCAACACATGCTAACGCACATAGGAGAAAGACCTTTCGGTTGTTCAGTTTGTGGTAAAAGCTTTTCAAAAAAGGAAACATTGACTGTACACCTGAGAACGCACACTGGAGAAAAACCTTTTAGTTGCTCAGTGTGTGGCCATAAGTTTGCACATAGGGCCACTTTGACAAAGCACGTCAGTACGCACACCGGAGAAAAATGTTTTAGTTGCTCAGTTTGTGGTGATAAATTTGCTCGGAGGTGCAGTTTGATGCGACACATGAGAATACACACTGGAGAAAAACCTTTTAGTTGCTCAGTTTGTGGCAATACATTTGCTCATAGGGCAACTTTGACCAAACACATGTCTACACACACCGGAGAAAAAAACTTTACTTGCTCAGTTTGTGATAAAAGATTCTCTCAAAAGGTTGGACTCGTATTACACATGAGAACGCACACTGGGGTAAAACCTTTTAGTTGTTCTGTGTGTGCCAAAAGCTTTTCTTCTAAGCAACATTTGACTCGCCACGTGTGGACACACACGGGCAAAAAATCGTTTGGGTGTTCAGTTTGTGGTCAAAGATTCTCTCAAAAGTCTCATAAGGTAGTACACATGAGAACACACACAGGAGAAAAACCTTTTTATTGCTCAGTTTGCAACAATACATTTGCGCTGAAGTCCACTTTGACCAAACACATGAGGACGCACACCGGAGAAAAACCTTTTGGTTGTTCTGTCTGTGGTAAGGGATTCTCCCATAAATCAAACATGGTATCACACATGAGAACGCACACAGGAGAAAAACCGTTTAGTTGCTCAATTTGCAACAAGCATTATTCTTGGAAGAAGAGTTTCACTGTACACATGCAGACACACAACAGAGTCCTGCCCAATTTGTCTGTGTACGTTCCCTCTTGAGTTAAATTGTTGAATATAAATATGATGAATATTATTATTATTAGTGTGAAAGTGAGGGTGAAAATGTCGCGTTTCCATATTACTGTAAGAAAACTGGAATAAGAACCTAAAAAATGCTGTAATTGTGCTGATTGTAATTCTAATCTCACAAGGTTTTATTATAAAAAGTAGGTCCACACTTCTTCCGAGTGCAGGTTAAGTTGCATGGTGAATTCAAAGTGGATGATTTTTGCGGCCGTTGTCTTGGGTAATCTTCAATACCACCACCACCTGTCACCAGAGTGACAGAATCGACTGCCGTTTAAACCTCCGTTGAAGAAGAAGAAAAACAAATTTACAAAACAGTCAACATCCGCACGGTGGCTGACTGGGTAGCATGTTGGCCTCCCACATTCCAAAAACATGCATGTTAGGTTAATTGCCGACTTTAAATTGTCCATTAGTGTATGTCTGCCCTGCGATTGACTGGCGACCAGTCCAGGGTATACCCCGCCGCCCGCCCAAATGTCAGCTGGGATAGGCTTTAGCATACCCGTGACCCTAATGAGGATAAGCGGTATAGAAAATGAATGAATGAATGTTACTTATTATTTTGTATACTATAATACATATACCTATATATGTTATAAATATATAATTCTTCTCTGTTTGTTTTTTATGATACCATTTGGTCTTCACTGTGTCTGCTGAGAACAATTGGCCAGGTAAACTGCTATAAAGTGTGTTGTATGCCATCCGTCGATTAATCAAAAAAGCCATTGATAGATCACTGGATTACTAACATAATGTAGAGCTGCAGCTAAGTTGACTTCATTTCCAAAGTTGGGCTTTTTCAATTTAATTTTATTGTTTAAAAATATTTATAGTTTAACTTTTAATTCTTTTTAGTTTTTTTAGTTTTGTTTTTAATGACCCAACCCTAAAGCTACATGCAAACTAGAACGTACACTCTCCCATCTATCAGTCATCACAGCATAAATACTGGAGAAGTCACCAGTAACTCCCTTATATAATATATATATAAAACAGTCAACATAATGTACGACAGGACAAAGTGAAAATTGGTTGTTTTAAATAATAAAAATGATAATAAACTCATTTAAATAAATTATACTTCAAGAATGAAAACTTTCCCTCCATTTCTGATTGTTGGATATTTCAAGACAAACGTTACCTCAAATGACTAAAGTATGTTTTGATTTGAGACTCGATTTCAGCATTTGAAGAGCTGGTATCGGAACTGTTGATATTTGGGTATGAAACCTGCCAACGTGCACCAATTTGTCGTACTCAACAAGACGTTTGACTCTCAAACACACATCTGCTTTACTGCTTTCATTTTCTTTCATTTTGCTGGTTTCACTTTTCCAGTTTAATTGGAAGGGGGGCGCGAAAAACTATCTGTCCCCTGGTGGGGGCATGACGCAAAAGAATTGAAGTAATAATTGACTTTTGTTATCTTATGTCATGTTTATCTGTGTTGTACAGACTGAACTCGAAACTGAAAGAAGGGAAATGCAACAAAGTGGAGAGCTGTGAGTCAAACTGTATGTTGAGTACGATACATTTGTATATGCTGGCAGGTCTGCACTAACATTGAAAGTACTCCCTGCCTCCCCTCCTCGACAGTTCACTGCGGGCCTTCCCCATTATTTGAGAAGCTTAGAGAGGATGACTTAGTGGAAGACTTCCGGTGGCGACCAAGATGACGGCGGTGAGAACTTTGGCTTCCGGAGGCTCTTGACGTGAGTTTCAAATTGACAGTAACGGAATACCTCTGAAGATTGCCCATGAAACGGAGAAGTGACGATTAACGAGAACCGTTAAGCTAAGATGGCGACTTCCAACGATGTCTTTCTGGGCTTTCTCTAAACCCCCAAAGGAGCATTGATGAGAAGTTAGCCGACCTTGCTGAGCAAGACGAACAAAGAGCTGCCGGAATTGTTAGCTTGACGAAGTTCACCTTAGACTACAACTTTTATGTTATCCTTTTCTAGTCCTGTACAGTAGTGTTTAAAATAATAGCAGTGTGACAAACCCGGCTATAAAAAGAAAAGGACACGTAAGTACAATAATGTAGGCCGGTTGGGTTAGAAGGCATACTCACATGTTATTATTATTTTCATGATGTCTGACGCTGAAGTGGAAGCAGTCCAATGTGACTAACCAGACTAAATCATGTTATTAGTATAGTTTATGGCTACATGGCAAACAAGTTACCAGTAGGTGCAGTAGAGTCTCAGAAATCAAACAAGACCCAGCATTCATGATATGCACGCTCTTAAGGGTGTGCAATTGGCCAATTAGTTGAAAGGGGTGTGTTAAAAAATAGCAGTGTCTGCCGTTGACTATACAAACTCAAAACTATTTTGTACAAACGTTTTTGCTTCTAGGATTTCGCAATCCTATGAATGACTAAACTAATATGTATATATATATATATATTTTTTTTTTATAACTGCTTCATATCTGTGTGGCATGGAGTCAACCAACTTGTGGCACCTGTCAACTTGTCAGCTGTTATTCCACTCCAAGATTATATAACAACATTCCACACTGCGTCGAGGTAAATCCGACTATATCTAGCCGGAACTTCTCCACCTCATGCACCAGCTCAGGCTCCTTCCTCACCAGAGATGTGACATTACACATACCCAAAGCTAGCTTCTGTAGCCGCGGATCGGACCGCCAAGGCTCCCGCCTTCGTTCGCCACCCAGCTTGCTCTTCACCCGACCCCTTTGGCCCCTCCTACGGGTGGTGAGCTCATGGGAAGGAAGACCCATGTTACTTCTTCGGGCTGTGCATGACCGTGCCTTATGGGTGCAGGCCCGGCCGGCAGGCGCTCGCCATCTTGCCCCACCTCCAGGCCTGGCTCAAGAGGCGGACCCCGGTGACTCGCATCCGGGCGATGGAAAACGAAGTCCATTTTTATTATTATTCACTGGGGTCTGTTGAGCCACTCTTTGTCTGGTCCCTCCCCTAGGACCTGTTTGTCATGTGTGACCCTACCAAGACATGAAACCCCCGACAATTTAGCTTCTAGGATCATTGGGACACGCAAACTCCTCCACCACAATAAGGTGGTGGCTCAGGGAGGAGTCCATATCAGGACCTAATAATAATAATGATGATGCTAATAATACGACCAGCAAAAACTTCCAAACCCACTCGGATTCGGGCCGTATTCACTTTTGCTACAGTTTGTGACTTGCCGCCAGTATGACTTGAGATCTGGTGGAGAATGTCTGGAGAAAAAAAGTCAGCATGGCCCATGTTGTAAAATGCACAGGAAACTGGCTATTTGGGTTAGAAACGACCACAGTCCAGGGATTGTATTCTGACCAACTCTCCCTACAGGCTTGTACCAAATGAGCTCAAATGGGAACCATGGATGTTGGAGACAAACTGCTGACGTCTCATGACTTGACGTCTATGATGTACAGTTACAGTCTTTGAGGCAGTTCATACTTTCCACCACTCGGTGGCACTGTTTTCCACATTGATCTACCAAACACAATACTAAGTGTCTTGCATTTGTGCATGATAGATTTCATTACAGTGGTGTTGAATTTGATCTCCATGTGCGATGATGATGACATTCCAGAATGACTACCAAGTATACGGTGTATAGTAAACACAAAAGCTGACATCCCTACTTGACGGCCACAAGATCTTAGGTTTGTAGGACCCAAATGCATATTCAAAAAAAATTTCAGGACAAGTCACTTAAAGTCCTGTCATCCATCATTTTGTCGCCCATGAAACACTACACACGCATACACTACTTAGAAGAACGTGTGTAGTAATATCCAGGAGAAACATCTCAAGGATCATGTCTGACATGTCTGAGATCAAGTGTCTTTGTGTCCTGCAGACGCAGCTACTGATGGCATCACACACAAGAATGCACACGGGAGAAAAACCTTTTAGTTGCTCAATTTGTGGTGGACGCTTTCCCCACAAACAGTTTGAATAACCACATGCTGAAACACACGTGAGAAAATGCCTTTAGTTGTCCAGTTTGTGGTAAAAGATTCTCCCAGAAAGAGGTCCTGGTGAGACACATGAGAACGCACACTGGATGAAAATTAACAAAGATTATTTGTTGGATTACTCAATTATTCCAAAACCTAGTCTAAAGATTATTTATTAGAAAAGGAGAGGTTAGGGGCAGCACTATTAGATTTATAATAATCACTGCGGGGCAGTGATAATCTGTCATCTCCCAAGTCCACCATTCATTTCTTTTATTCATCATAATCAGTGCACATGCGCCCGTGTTTCACTCTTATACTCGCTTTTTACCTGACACACCTACAGTCTCTTGATGGACAGTCACCACGACTTGTTACTTGGAACGAGGCACCCTGTTGTTTTTTATTAATCACACACACACACACACATCCTCATGAGTCACCCAAACAGTTGACAGGAATGTTCCTGATCATTGGGCCTGCCTCCACAGCAGGCTTCTGAGAAAGAAGGAACCTGGTTTCACTTTAGAGATAGCCTGGACTTCGCGAGACATTGGCTGGTGGGCTGACTGTTCGCTCCAGCGCTGGCATTGCAACAGCTTTTAATATGTGGTAAATGTTGTCATTTCTTATATGCTTTTGTACATTTAAGTTAATTAGTTTAAGTTAGTCTGTGTTATGCTGATAAACGTTAAGATTTACAATATTACTGTATTTGTAGCACTTGTTAACGTTTATAAGTGCGTCGATTGTAGAGTGGAACTAATGTTGGCTAAAGTGTTTCTATAAGACGTTAATGGGTGGTGCACACCAAGCAAAGAAGCAACAAGTCACCTGCACGGTTGCGAGTGTAACTTTCAAAAGACGCAGTTTTACTTCTCTCTAGAGCATGTGGCCAATGAGGTAATATAAATGCAATAACCTTTGCACTCTAGAAGTTATTTAAATACGCCGGTCAAAATGAATCTGCTTTTGTTAGCCGCTAACTTTAGTCAGCTAGCGTGCTATTAGCAAAAATGCAAAGCTATATTTTGTTTTGTGAATACATTTATGTTCTCTGTGGGGATTATTTTGTGTTATTACTTTTGATACTATTTACTGTATTTGTGTACAGTTCTCAGGGCATGCTTAATTGCAACACATGCCCGTTGCAAAAAAAAAGAAGGATCTTGGTGTGGTAATTTAAGACTGGAGGGAGTAAAACATTACTTGAGATTGTCAGCATCATTTCACAGCAGGCAGAGCAACTGAACTTTGGGTGGACGTTTCCCTGCTGGAAGGTCACTGTTTAGGTGCAAATACTACTCTATGTTTTCCAAATGGCAGAGACGTGTGATACTGTGTTATCTTTGCTACATTTTAATGTTGCATTTTTGGTATTCTACTATTCTGATTTTGGTTTTTGTTTATTTAGTTAGGTTTGTAATCATTTTACTTTGTGTACCGTCAGAAGTTTATGTTTTACACATTCTTTGCAATTAAAGATTGTGACCTAAATGCAGCTGATCTTTTTTCCTCCCCTCACGTTTGGAGCAACCTTCAATACCGCCGCAAGATGGCAGCGATGTGACGTCATGAACACATCTTATGGCGACATTATTTGACTTGCCGGTGTCTATGTGTACCGTCACACGATAAACATAGAGAGGGCAAGAAAACAATTATAATACACTTATTCAAAAATAATTAACTGATTTCATGACGTATTGGTCCAGTTCTCAACCATTGTCCATCATTCTCTTCTACTAATCCTGGTCCGGGTCACGGGGGGCAGCAGCCTAAGTAAGGAAGTCCAGCCTTCCCGGTCTCCGGCCATGTCTTCCAGTTCCACTGGGGGGCCCCCGAAGGCTTTCGCAGGCCAGCTGTGAGACATAATCCCTCCAGCGTGTCCAAGAGCTACCCCGAGGCCTTCTCCTGGCCATGCATGCCCGGAACCCCTCACCCGAGAGGCGTCCGGGAGGTATCTGGACTAGATGCCCGAGCCATCTCAAGTGGGTACTTGTCATGTGAAGGAGCAGCGGCTCTACTCTGAGCTTCTCACCCTATGTCTTAGGATGAGTCCAGCCACCCTCATGGAGGAAACTCATTTCCGCCACTTGTATCCGCCATCTTGTTTGTTTGCTCATGACCATAGGTAGGGTGGAAACATTGATGGATCGGTAAATTGAGAGCCTTGCCATTCTGGCTCAGTTTTCTCTTCATCACAACGGTCCGGTACAGCGACCGCATCACTGCAGAAGCTGCGCCGATCCGTGATGACCTCACGCTCAAACCTTCCCTCACCGGTGAGCAAGACCCCAAGATACTTGTAAGCAAAGAAAAATGAATTAGAATGAGAGATGTATATTACCCATAGTAACTCTTACTGTTAATAAAAATAATATGTTCAGCTATTGGGAACGACACATGCCAACAAAGTAAACAGCGACAAACACATACCAACAAAGGTAAGAAAACACCATAGAATGAATGGCCCAGCCATTCATAATAAGCCCTCCCTGTACTTTGACCAGACCGTCCGTTTGTGATGTGCCTCAGAAGTGTGGATATTTTAGCATTGCTTGTGGGGACGGCCCAGCATAACCCCACACACTGACACATAAAAGCTCACAGCTTTAACATTATTAGAGCCCCCAAGCCATGACGTTACACCCCTATGGTCTCCTTTATGTTGTATTAGCCAAAATAATAATCGAAAATAAGACATATTAGACATACAGTAAATATGATAACAGACTCGCGCGCTAGCAGTTGCTTGTTTTGTATGGACAGCGTACTTCCATGCGGCTTTAAATGGCTTTACACTCGTATTAGATTGCCAGTATATACAAAGTGAGAGTAATTAAGCCAAGTAAGACGTAAATAAAACTGCTGCTGGAGGAGTGTAAAAGTGTCCAATAAGGAGTGAGGAGTCAAGTCCTTGTCCCGCCCAACACTGACACCTAGTAGCCGATGTTAAATACTACATTCACAGTTCCAATGCTTCTTCTGCCTTGTATTTGTATTTTAACTTCATTTGGTTGGATCATTTAGCCATTTTTATGCTTGAAAATGCTTCATTTAGGCCAAGAATAAGTAGTTTGCTTTTTACTAACAGGCCAAATTCAACATGATACATTTACAATGAAAAAGACTCATAAGAGTACTCATTTATTCATTCATTTTGGAAATTTTCATTTCAATAATGTTTTTTGTTTATAGTTATGTTTGCACTCTGCTCTCAAGACAAGATGACACACGATCCTGAGTTGACAGAAACAAGCTGATATTTTAATATCATATTTTGAAGAAAATTACAACTCGAAAAGTGGCCAATCAGACAGAGTGGATTTTGAAATGTTTGCATGCATTGCACTTTAACTGTCCAACATCTGTCCAAGTAATCATCGTGAAAGTCCAAACAATGAGGGAAGTCATAGCCTTCATTCATGTTGACATGTGGTTATGTAAAGACTTGCTCTGTTTTATGTTGAAAATGCTACAGTATTCTATGGTTGGGTTTCAACATAGAAAATGTATGAATGGATGTCAGAAAGACCATTCAAAGTCTTTTTGGTTCCAGTAATGTTTGGGCTGGATAACTGAAGCTGACCCCATCCCTTCTCGAAGAGCCTTTTCGCTGTCGTGTGCTCTCATGTGAGATGTCATGTTTGACCTGACAGAGAACGTTTTACTACACACTGAGCAACTAAAGGGTTTTTCTCCTGTGTGGGTTCTCATGTGAGATACCATGTTGGAACTTACAGAGAATCTTTTTCCACAAACTGAACAGCTAAAAGGTTTTTCTCCTGTGTGGGTTCTCATGTGTGATGCCATATTTGACCTTTGAGCAAACTTTTTACCACAAACCAAACAACTAAAAGGTTTTTCTCCGGTGTGCGTCTTCATGTGTGCTGCCAAATATGACCTGACAGAGAATTTTTTATCACAAACTGAGCAACCAAAGGGTTTTTCACCTGTGTGGGTTCTCATGTGTGATGTCATTCGTGACCTTCCAGACAACTCTTTACCACAAACTGAACAAATAAAAGGTTTTTCTTCTGTGTGTGTTGCCATGTGTTGCAACAAATTCATCCTGACAGCAAACCTTTTACCACAAAGTGAGCAATGAAATGGTTTTCCCCCCAAGTGTTGAGTCAAATGGCTCTTAAAGGAATAGCTTTTATCACCAACGGAGCTCTTCTTTTTAGAGCATTCAGAGTGTTTGCTGTCAGTGTGAGTCCTCATATCACCTTCACAGTCTGTATCGCTGCTCAACGCTTTCTTGCCTTCATCCTCAGGAGAGTCTGACCATTCGTCCTCACTGTCTGATAGTGGAGCCAAGAGGTTGACCGCTTGTGGTTCTTCTTCATTTTCAATCTTCACTTTAATGTGGGGTGGCTGAGTGAGTTGTTCCTCTTGAGGACTGATAGGCTGCTGGACGTCTGAAGGACACAACCAATGTGAGGACCCAGGTGGTTTGTCTTCATGGTCTTCAGTCTTCACAGAGACACCAGTCAGTGGAAACCTGCTGAGATGAGCCTCCTCCAGCCCTAAAGGACTCTCCTGAGTGGTCCAGAGTTCCTCCTGTTCCTCTTTAACCTGAGGAGGCTGGCGATCCTCCTGCTGCAAAGTAACGCACTCGCTCTGCGACAGATGTGAACGTTTTTCCCGAAGACCAATCAGCTGCTGGGCACCTGCAGGACATAAACACACTTGAGCTCAGACGTGACCCATCTTTCTCCTGGTTTTAACTACACATGTTAAAGTGTTTTCAATTGCTTAGACTTGAGATGTGTTTATAATTGGACTTGTCCTGTCCAGCCAATAGGGCAAGAAATATTGATGATGTAGATACCCGTTTGTGCTAAGGACAGAGAGGGATGCAGAGCAATGAAAACCTCGTCTTCAGCATCAGACGTCATTAAAATAATTCTGCTAACATGTCAGTTTTGCCTTCCTACACCCAATCAGTTTGAATGATCTTTGTGTCCGTCATTGTTTCGCTGCTCTGTTTGGCAAAGGGTGAGCTCCCAAGCCACGCCCCCAGGCTTCCATGGTAATGGTGTCTTAGCCATATTTTATGTGCGTCGCCACACCTTCCTATCCTACGTAAAGCATCGCTGGGCTTTATTCCAGGTGGAACACTTTACCGTTTTATCCGGGGTGCTGCTCTGGAGGTCAGAAGAACCCGGGTGGAGAGGGTCCAGGTACACCTCGCCTCCCACCTTTGAGTCATCATAGGAGAGGCTGGCCGAGGTGCATGGAGTCTAAGACGGAAATTCCAAAACTGCCCTCTTATGTGTTACTTTTCATTTCAAAGCAGGATTTGTAATGTTGGCGGTATATTTATGCTGGTTACGGAATCATAACAGGGCACGTATACATCACTGAAATGAGGAAATCATTGCGTGTGAATTCTGATGAGCTGAAGCTGAACTGCAGTGATGTTAATAATGACACAGCAATTGAACCACGACACCAGCGGACCCACGGAACTGTACAACCAGAAGTGATTCTACGAGAACATTGCTCTCCATTGAAGTAAAACAATTAATGTTGCGCAGGTTGACGTGGATGGCTGGCATGTTGTACAGAAACAATGGCTCCTCTTTTACGTCACAAAGTACAACTGCTCAGCTTCCCCTCACCGCTGCATGGCCACACATGTTTGCACCAGAATTGATTCCAATCCAAGTTCCAATTCCATTCTTGAATTTCAGTTGCAGTTGCAAACAGAACGCAGGCATTTAATTTTAATTCGATTTGCAGGAATAAGAATTGAAATTCCAAAACACGTATGATGCATAATTAAGGTGACGATGAATTAACAATGAAGCTTTAGAGTATATCTTGTATTTAAAAAATATATTTTCCTGTTGTTGCCTGTGGCCAGCTGGGATGGGTCCTCCCTTACCTTTGTTTACATGAAGATGCTCTTAACAACTAGACAACCTTTGCTTAAAGAATTTGGTGGTATGCCAATGGTCAAGTTTAATAATAAAATATTTCAAGTTAATTATTTATTTATAGTTATTCAAGGGTAAAATTACACCATAAAAACCATGGAACGGCAGATACATATAAATATTAGATATTTGTTTTATATAAATGTTATGACTTCCCGTCACATGACCTCCGAGTCGTTGTCCTATTGGTTGGTTGTTAAATCAACATGGCGGCCGTCCGTCCTACTCTAGGTCACAAAATCCGTTGCGACATTTTCACATTCCTAAAGTGTTCTAAAACTGAACAGGGTATTGAAATATACCTTGAAGTTGTAGCAAAAGTCCACCTTTGCTAAAAGCTTCCACTTGTCGTCGATGTCGCGCCTTCTCCTCCCTCGTTCGAAAAAGTTCCTCCTCGTAGGACACTGTCGTTCCTTCAAAACGCGCCAATATTTCATCCGCCTCCGCCATTAGTTGCTCTTTCACCAACCCTTTCAACATTTTCTGTTTCTTTTCTTCGGTTGCCCTTCGTCGACTTCGCCTTTTGTCTGGCGCCTGCTGTGAGAGGTTACTCTTGCCTTTTTCTTCTTCTCTAATATCTTCCGGCAGGCTATACGCTAGATAAGCGCAATGCTGCCCCCGTCCGTTAATTGTCCCTACATTACTTTATATCCTTGAGTGGAGGTTAGTGGCGAGACGAAACTTTACTATAGCCCTGTCTCTCAAATACGAAGTCGGTCCGGCAGAAACACTCACTTCCCCACAAAGGATTGCGAGCATTTAATCACCCACCCAAACAACCAATGGCCTGGTTCTGTTTACAGTTTCATCAAACTCTGTCAGGCCTAATGGCTTACACGGATTGTAACAATTCACAACTCATTTTCCCCTCAAGACCGCACACCTCTGTGACTCGACATTCAAAAGAAACCTTATAATCACACTGCTTATACTGAAGGCCTACCTTGATACATGCGGCACCCCCACCCCCAGTTGTTAACTTGTTATCTAGAGCCTTACGTAAGATGAAGGGTTTATACTGGATTTCTTGTTTTATTCTTCTTGATTTTTTTATTCACTTATGTTGGTATTTGCTAAGGGTAATGACGGGGTAGTATGCTGTGGGCACTTGCGGTAGTCATACAAATAAATACTGTTCAGCCACAATTATGAAACGTGTTGCTGTTTAATAATACTTAATCATACTTAGTCATATCATTGTATTATATTTAAAATAGACCTCTCACTTAGTTCTGTTTACATTTTTTACGGTTGTGTTATTTCCTGTGGGAATCTGTACTAGGGACAATGGAATGTTTTATAGGAGAGGATTGCTCTGGAAGACCGATTCTTATCAGTGCCGCCAATAGATTACAGTCAGCACCATCACATACTGTAGCTATAAGAGAATAGTGTCACCATATGTTTAAATGCATGTTTGCTATACATATAATCACACTTAAGAGATAGAATACACACACACAGTGTAATATTAATAATTTCATAGTAAACTTATAATTCTAATGCAAAGGTCACGTTGAGTTCATAGTTGTTAGTGACAGATTGATGGTAGAGAGTGGGGGTTTTGGAATGTTTTCTCCTAAACACTCACAGGAAAGGAGATAACGTGTTCCTGTGGGTAATGGATCTCCAGCCAAGGTGAACGTACAGGTCAACACAGAGGGCAAGGAAGGAGTCACACAAGCCCCCACCAAGCGAGTCATCATGGGATGCTACCTGAGAACTGCAGTCTTCGCATGCAAACAAACCAACCCGACATCATCCAACCGACACCGCCCAATAACATCAGATTGGTCCCCCAGGATTCGAAGTGAAGGGCGCTGTCTTCTCCCATTGGCTATCGATCAACCTACATTTGCATCAAAAATGTATAAAAGCCGGACAGGGATAGATAGCTGTGCTTTTTTCATCTGAAAAGGTATTAAGACCTACGTAGGTAGAGGCCTATAGGGAACAACATTAAGGCCGGAGCTCCGTTGTATTAGGTTTGTTAGGACTAAATTGTAACCTTGAATAACGCTGTAGTAACATAGTCTTCTTCCTCCAATTCGACACCCACCGGATTTGTGGGCCTAAAGATCAGGAGGCCTTAAATTAAACAAAGCATACATAACCAGGCATCCTAAAATGAAGACATGGCTTCATCCATGTTTCCTGGACACACAAGATGTCAGGTTTTACCTCCAAGTCTTTCTTAAACTCCTGTCCATTAGCTATCAGACTTCTGCCATTCCATTGTAAGATGCAAACCATGAGATTTTAATTGGTACCTCCAAAGGAAGCTTCAAAGTTACCTTCTTCCACATCACTCATTTCCTCTTCTTCGTCTCCTTCCCCTGTCACGCCTTCAAGACCAGCCTGACCCGATGACTCTCTCGATGACTTTTGAGTTGCCCTTATATAATTGAACAGTGACTGGGCAGCATAGTCCTTAAGCCCCAAGAATCGTACAACAACCTCCATCACACATTTAAATATATCAGATCTTCATGCTCTATGATAGACAGCATCAACAAGAAAAGCAAGCAGAGAGTCTTTATTTACAACAAAATCACGACTAGATCTACAGTAGAGCGAGGTTTTGAAGTCCCATTCACAGGTGTTTTACGAGTCTAAGGCGCTAACTTAACCTCAACCTTTTTCAAGGCTTCAGGATAAGAGATGTTAAACTGATCTTTCACCTCCAGCACCCGTTTTTCAAAAAAACTGGCACTCTTTTGAAGAGGCCATATGACCGCCTCCACAGTTACAGCATTTTGGAGTAGCCTCACCAGACGACCCTACATCATATTTCCTTCACACCGGCGGCTGCCATTGCAGGAGGCAGCCATATGGCCAAACGCTGACATTTAAAGCACCGCATGGGGGGCCTTTGATAATATTTTACTTGAAAGAAAAGACATCCTATAAACACTCTGCTGGAAAACCATACCACTAAATTGGGAGCATTCTTTAATTTCACATTCTGAAATTTCTGCACAAACACCATAGATTACACAGACAGTCTCCACCCTCACTGGAAACGAGTCCAATTTATTGCCGGCAATGAGGACCAAACTCTGACACCGGTCATACATGGAATGAAACGCCTGGATTAGGTGGTCCGATACCCCATATTCCCAGAGCACTCCCTACAGTATTCCGAGAGGAACACGGTCAAATGCCTTCTCCAAGTCAAAACACATGTTGACTGGTTGGGCAAACTCCCATTCACCTTCAAGGACCCTGCCGAGTGTACAGAGTTGGTCCACAGTTCCACGACCAGGACAAAAACAACACTGCTCCTCCTGAATCTGAGATTCGACTATCCAACGGATCCTTCTCTCCAGAACCCCTGAATAGACTTTACCGGGAAGGCTGAGGAGTGCGATGCCACGATAGGGCATCCTCCGGTACCCCTTCTTGAAAAGCGATACCACCACCGCGGTCTGCCAGTCCAGGGGCACAGACCCCAATGTCCACGCAATGCTGCAGAGTCGTGTCAACTAAGACACGCCCACAGCATCAAGGGCCTTAAGGAACTCTGAGCGGATTACATCCGCTCCATGGCCTTGCCACCAAGGAACTTTTTGACCACCTCGGTAACCACACCCCCAGAGATAGGAGAACCCGCCTCAGAGTCCCCAGGCACTGCTTTCATGTTGGAAGGCATGTCGGTGGGATTGAGGAGGTCTTCAAAGTATTCCTTCCACCGGTCCACAACATCTCGAGTCGAGGTCAGCAGCACACCATCCCCACCATACACAGTGTTGACTGTGCACTGCTTCCCCCTCCTGAGACGGCGGATGGTGGTCCAGAATCTCTTTGCCATCTGGAAGTCATCTTCCACGGCCTTATCTGAACTCCTCCCATGTCTAAGTCTTTGCCTCAGTGACTGCCAGAGCAACAGACGGCTTGGCCTGCCGGTACCTGTTAGCTGCCCCCAGTGTCCCATGGGCCAAAACTGCCTGACAGGACTCCTTCTTCAGCTTGATGGCATCCCTCATCGCTGGTGTCCACCACCGGGTTGTGGGATTACCGCCACGACAGGCCTTGACCACCTTTCGGCCACAACTCTGATCAGCCGCATCGACAATGGAGGCACAAAACATCGCCCACTCGGATTCAATGTCCGCTTGCCTTCCTCGGAACATGGTCAATGTTCTCAGGTGGGAGTTGAAACTCCTTCTGACAGGGGACCCTGCCAGACGTTCCCAGTAGACCCTCACAATGTGTTTGAGTCTGCCAGGTCTGACCAGCATTCTCCCCCACCATCGAAACCAATTCACCAACAGGTGGTGATCGGTTGACAGCTCCGCCCCTCTCTTCGCACGAGTTTCCAAAACATGTGGCCGCTATTCCAACGACACAACCACAAAGTCAATCATCGAACTGCGGCCCAGGGTGTCCTGGTGCCAAGTGCACATGTGGAAACCCTGATGCTTGAACATGGTGATAGTTATAGACAATCTGTGACATGCACCGAAGTCCAATAACAAAACACCGCTCGGGTTAAGATGAGGGGGGTCGTTCTTCCCAATCACAGCTCTCCAGGTCTCACTGTCGCAGCCAACATGAGCGTCTAAGTCACCCAGCAGAACAAGGGATTCCCCCGAGGAAGCACTCTCCAGTACTTCCTCTAAGGACTCCAGGGTGGGTATTCTGAACTGCTGTTTGGCGCATAAGCATATACAATAGTCAGGACCCGTCCCCCCCACCCGAAGGCGAAGGGAAATACCCTCTCATTAACTGGATTAAATGCCAAAGTACATGCTTGGAGCCGCGAGGCAACAAGAATCGCCACCCCTGCCCGTCGGCTGTCATTGCCAGCAACACTAGAGTGGAATGAAGTCCAGCCCGTCTCAAGAGGACTGGTTCCAGAGCCCTTGCTGTACGTTGATGTGAGTCCGACTATACCTAGCCAGAATTTCTCCACCTCACGCACCAGCTCAGGTTCCTTCCCTGCCAGAGAAGTGACATTCCACATACCGACAACTAGTTTCTGTAGACGAGGATCTGACTGCCATGGCCTCCGCCTTTGGCCGCCACCCAGCTCACTTTGCACCAGACCCCCTTGGCCCATCCTACGAGTAGTGAGCTCATGGGACCCACATTTATGTACAGTATTTTATATGTGCATATTTACAAAAGTGATAGAAAACAATAATGGGACAATGTCGCGTGACCTGCCCTTTATTCTGGCGATTATTATGCATATTTCAGAAAAACAAACAAAGAACAATCCTCCAAATAAGCTGGAAGGCCCACAGCAGTGGAGGTTGATGTGTTTTAGCTTTTTTTTTTTAAATCAAAGAAGGCCTTATAAAATGCAACTTAAATTTACCAACATGTCCATTCCATTCTATTTTCCTCCGCTTATCCGGGTCCGGGTTGCGGGAGAAGCAGTTTCAGTAGGAAAGTCCAGACTTCCCGGTCCCCGGCAACCTCTTCCAGCTCCACCGAGAGGACACCAAGGCGTTCCAAGGCCAGCTGTGAGACATAGTCCCTCCAGCGTGTCCTAGGTCTTCCCCGGGGCCTTCTCCCGGCTGGGCATGCCCGAAACACCTCACCAGGGAGGCGCCCGGGAGGCATCCGGACTAGATGCCCGAGCCACCTCAACTGGCTCCTCTTGATGTGAAGGAGCAGCGGCTCTACTCTGAGCTCCTCCCGGATGGCCGAGCTCCTCACCCTATCTCTTAGGGTGAGTCCAGCCACCCTACGAAGGAAACTCATTTCCGCCGCTTGTATCCGCGATCTCATTCTTTCGGTCATGACCCATAACTCATGACCATAGGTGAGGGTGGGAACGTAGATCGATCGGTAAACAGAGAGCTTTGCCTTCCGGCTCAGCTCTCTCTTCACCACGACGGTCCGGTACAGCGACCGCATTACTGCAGATGCTGCACCGATCCGTCTGTCGATCTCACGCTCCAACCTTCCCTCACTCGTGAACAAGAACCCGAGATACTTGAACTCCTCCACCTGAGGCAAGACCTCACTCCCAACCCGGAGGGTACAGTCCACCCGTTTCCGACTGAGAACCATGGCCTCGGATTTGGAGGTGCTGAGTCTCATCCCAGAAGCTTCACACTCAGCTGCAAACCGCTCCAGTAAACGCTGAAGGTCACAGCCTGATGAGGCCATAAGGACCACATCGTCTGCAAATAGCAGAGACGAGATCCTAAGGTCACCAAGCTGGACTCCCTCAACACCTTGACTGCGCCTAGAAATTCTGTCCATGAAGATTATGAACAGAATCGGTGACAAAGGGCAGCCTTGGCGGAGGCCAACGTTCACCGGAAACAAGCTCGACTTACTGCTGGCAATGCGAACCAGGCTCCTGCTTCGATTGTACAAGGACCGAATGGCACGTAGAAGCGGACCATCAATCCCGTACTCCCGGAGCACCCCCCACAGGACACCACGAGGGACACGGTCGAATGCCTTTTCCAGGTCTACAAAGCACATGTAGACTGGTTGGGCAAACTCCCACATACCCTCGAGTACCCTTGCAAGGGTGTAGAGCTGGTCCAGTGTTCCGCGACCGGGACGAAAACCACATTGCAGCTCCTCTAACCGAGGTTCGACTAACGGTCGTACCCTTCTCTCCAGCACCCTGGAGTAGACTTTCCCAGGAAGGCTGAGGAGTGTGATCCCCCTATAGTTGGAACACACCCTCCGGTCACCCTTTTTAAAAATGGGGACCACCACCCCGGTCTGCCAGTCCAGAGGTACTGTTCCTGACTTCCATGCAATGTTGTAGAGGCGTGTCAACCAACACAGTCCTCCAACATCCAGAGCCTTGAGAAATTCTGAGCGGAACTCGTCTACCCCCGGAGCCTTGCCACTGGGGAGTGATTTGACTACCCCAATTACCTCAGCCACGGTGATAGAACTGTCCACGTACGTATCCTCAGACTCTGCTTCCTCTATGGAAGGCATGTCAGTGGGATTGAGAAGGGCCTCGAAGTATTCCTTCCACCGACCAACTATATCCACAGTCGTGGTCAGCAAGCCCCCGTCCGCACTGTAAACAGTGTGAACTGGGGGCTGCTTCCCCTTTCTGAGGTGTCGGACGGTTTGCCAGAACCTCTTCGAGGCCGACCGAAAGTCGTGCTCCATAGCCTCACCGAACTCCTCCCACACCCGAGTTTTTGCCTCGACCACCGCCGAAGCCGCGTGCCGCTTGGCCTGCCGGTACCTGTCAGCTGCTTCGGGAGTCCCGCAAGCCATCCATGCTCGATAGGACTCCTTTTTCAGCTTGACGGCAGCCCTAACCCCCGGTGTCCACCATCGGGTTCGGGGCTTGCCACCACGACTGGCACCGACCACCTTGCGGCCGCAACCACAACTGGCTGCCTCAGCAATAGAGGCACGGAATACGGCCCATTCGGACTCAATATCCCGGTCCTCCCTCGAAATGCAGGCGAAGCTCTGCCGGAGATGAGAGTTGAAGACTCGACGAACGGGAGATTCTGCCAGACGTTCCCAGCACACCCTCACTACGCGTTTGGGTCTGCCAGGTCTGTCCGGCATCCTTCCCCGCCATCTAATCCAACTCATCACCAGGTGGTGGTCAGTTGACAGCTCAGCCCCTCTCTTCACCCGCGTGTCCAGAACATGCGGACGCAGGTCTGATGATACGACCACAAAGTCGATCATAGACCTGCGACCTAGGGTGTCCTGGTGCCAAGTGCACTTATGGACATCCTTATGTTCGAACATGGTGTTTGTTATGGACAAACTGTAATTCGCACAGAAGTCCAGCAACAACACACCGCACGGGTTCAGGTCAGGGAGGCCGTTCCTCCCAACCACGCCCCTCCAAGTCACACTGTCATTGCCCACATGGGCGTTGAAGTCTCCCAGCAGAACTATGGAGTCACCAGCTGGGGTGCTCTCCAGAACCCCTCTGATAGACTCCAAGAAGGCTGGGTACTCTGAACTGCCGTTCGGCGCATACGCACAAACCACAGTCAGGACCCTTTCCCCAGCCCTAAGGCGTAGGGAAATAACCCTCTCGTTTACTGGGGATGACTCCAACACAGAGGCACCAAGCCGGGGGGCTAACAATAAGCCCACACCAGCTCGCCGCCTCTCCCCTGCAGCAACTCCAGAGAAGAACAAGGTCCAGCCCCTCTCAAGGAATTTGGTTCCAGAGCCCAAACTGTGGGTTGAGGTGAGTCCGACTATATCTAGTCGGAATGTCTCTGCCTCTTCCACAAGCTCGGGCTCCTTCCCCACCAGAGAAGTGACATTCGATGTCCCAAGAACCGGATTTGGCCGCCGAAGATCAGGTCGCCCGGACACCCGCCCTCACCACTGCCCAAATCACAATGCACCGGACCCTTATGCTTGCCCCTGCAGGTGGTGGGTCTGCGGGGGGGAGTTCCCGTGTGGCTTCTTCTGGCTAGGCCCGGCCAGGCCCCAAGGGTGAAGGCCTGGCTCCAGGGTGAGGCCCCATTATCCCACGTCCGGGTGAGGTGCCGTCCACTCCTCTTGTTTTTCTTTATAGGGGTCTTCTGAATCACTCTTAGTCTGGCCCGTCACCTAGAACCTGTAGCCCCGACAACATAGCTCCTAGGATCACTCGGGCACTCAAACCCCTCCAACACGATAATGTGTTGATTCACGGGGGACCAACATGTCCTTTCTGGCTAATATTACCTCTTGAGTACAAGACTCTTTGAAAATAATACAATCTTAACCCGTTCCTAAAAGGCCTCCAAGTTCACTGGCATTCTTGGGCTTGACACTCTTTATTACCCACAATTTCGTTCACATCTCTTACCATACCAAACTTATAATATTATGAAGAAATGTCATTTTATGAGCAGAAATTTTAAAGAAAAAATATGTTTAAGTCATAATATTATGAGAAACAAAATAAATCTAAATACATGCTAACAATATTAATATTATTTATTAATAATAATATAACAATATTTTTCTTATATTTATTAATATAAGAAAAATATTTTTAAGTTCTATTTTTGGAGAATTAGGTTAAGTTATAATACAGGGTGACCCAAAAAACCGGGAATTTTTTAAGTGCGTATTGGCAGACATGAGCAAGTGGAATGGGCAGCAGCGTGCGTTAGCCATAAATGTTTTATAAAAACAGTGATAGTTTGACAGTTGCGCAGTTGGAGTTCTGACATTTTTACAGGAAATAATTAAAAATAAATAAAAATTCCATCATTGTTTCTTGAATGGCATGTTTTAAGGTTTCAATTACTATGAATAAAATATTTACTAACTTTAAAGATTTGAATATATAAAAATGGCAACCTTAGCAAAAATGGGAAAGAGAGCAGCTATTTATCAAGAATAGAGTAAAAATATTAAAAACAAAATGTTTTATTCTAGGTAGGAAACAGTTAACGAATTTTATGACAATAAACTTGTAACATAATGAAAAAATAAAACGTCATTTTAACCGCATAGAATTTATGTTTTGATTTTAGTTGTTTTTTTTTAAAAGTCATAATACTATCAGAAACACAAACAAACGTTTTTGGTTGGGCAATTAGTTATATTATGTGACAAATGTCACATTTGTAAATATTACAAAAAGAAAATTACACTATTTGAAATAGTTGAAAAAAACAAATGGGAAAAAGAGCAGTCATTTTACAAAAATAAAGTAAAAATATTAAGAGAAAAAATGATGATGGTTTCCAAAGTTTCTGGCATGACAAGGAGATCCCACCTGAGATGTTTTACATCATCATGATCCTTCAATAGAAGAATGGGGCTTGAGATTGTGCAGGGGCGTCAACGGCAGCCGGCTATGTGGAGATGTTGCATGACTGAAGGTCCTGGTGTTTGTTGTAATGGCTGGCTTTTTCAACACTTCACAAAAGACTATCCTGCGTGTTCCCCTCATCTAAATACAATGGAGAACATTTGGGGAGGGATGGCAAAATGGACATCAGTGTTCCAGACAGTCAAGACATCTTCACCACCTGGAGCAGCATTCTCACTAGCCTCCTGCAGAGACTGGTGNCCTGGACACCCGCCCTCGACCACTGCCCAAATCACAATGCACAGGACCCTTATGCTTGCCCCTGCAGGTGGTGGGTCTGCGGGGGGGAGTTCCCGTGTGGCTTCTTCTGGCTAGGCCCGGCCCCACGGGTGAAGGCCTGGCCACCAGGCGCTCGCCTGCGAGCCCCTCCCCCAGGCCTGGCTCCAGGGTGAGGCCCCGGTATCCCACGTCCGGGCGAGGTGCGGTCCACTCCTCTTGTTTTTCTTCATAGGGGTCTTCTGAATCACTCTTAGTCTGGCCCGTCTCCTAGAACCTGTAGCCCCCGAAAACATAGCTCGTAGGATCACTCGGGCACTCAAACCCCTCCAACACGATAAGGTGTTGATTCACAGGGGACCAACATGTCCTTTCTGGCTAATATTACCTCTTGAGTACAAGACCCTTTGAAAATAATACAATCTTAACCCATTCCTAAAAGGCCTCCAAGTTCACTGGCATTCTTGGGCTTGACACTCTTTATTACCCACAATTTCGTTCACATCTCTTACCATACCAAGCTTATAATATTATGAAGAAATGTCATTTTATGAGCATACATTTTAAAGAAAAAATATGTTTAAGTCATAATATTATGAGAAACAAAATAAATCTAAATACAAGCTAACAATATTAATATTATTTATCAATAATAATATAACAATATTTTTCTTATTTTTACTAATATAAGAAAAATATTTTTAAGTTCTATTTTTGGAGAATTAGGTTAAGTTATAATACAGGGTGACCCAAAAAAACGGGAATTTTTTAAGTGCGTATTGGCAGACATGAGCAAGTGGAATGGGCAGCAGTGTGCGTTAGCCATAAATGTTTTATAAAAACAGTGATAGTTTGACAGTTGCGCAGTGGGAGTTCTGACATTTTTACAGGAAATAATTAAAAAAAAATAAAAATTCCATCATTGTTTCTTAAATGGCATGTTTTAAGGTTTCAATTACTATGAATAAAATATTTACTGACTTTAAAGATTTGAATATATAAAAATGGCAACCTTAGCAAAAATGGGAAAGAGAGCAGCTATTTATCAAGAATAAAGTAAAAATATTAAAAACTAAATGTTGTATTCTAGGTAGGAAAAAGTTAACGAATTTTATGACAATAAACTTGTAACATAATGAAAAAATAAAACGTCATTTTAACCGCATAGAATTTATATGTTTTGATTTTAGTTTTTTTTTTTTTAAGTCATAATGCTATCAGAAACAAAAACAAACGTTTTTGGTTGGGCAATTAGTTATATTATGTGACAAATGTCACATTTGTAAATATTACAAAAGGAAAATTACACTATTTGAAATAGTTGAAAAAAACAAATGGGAAAAAGAGCCGTCATTTTACAAAAATAAAGTAAAAATATTAAGAGAAAAAATGATGATGGTTTCCAATGTTCCTGGCATGACAAGGAGATCCCACCTGAGATGTTTTACATCATCATGATCCTTCAATAGAAGAATAGGGCTTGAGATTGTGCAGGGGCGTCAACGGCAGCCGGCTATGTGGAGATGTTGCATGACTGAAGGTCCTGGTGTTTGTTGTAATGGCTGGCTTTTTCAACACTTCACAAAAGACTATCCTGCGTGTTCCCCTCATCTAAATACAATGGAGAACATTTGGGGATGGATGGCAAAATGGACATCTTCACAACCTGGAGCAGCATTCTCACTAGCCTCCTGCAGAGACTGGTGCAGCTATTAGAACATTTGATTTCTAGTTCAGGGTTTCTTTTGATCAGCTGATGATTCATGCTTTTTTTTTTGTCTCACACCCAGCTCTTCTTTTTGCATTTTGAGGCTCTACTTACAACCTCCTTAAGATCCAACATTGTCAAATGTGCATTGTGCACATTTTGGATTTGATATTGATGGTAAGAAAGATTAACGGCCTTGGATCATCCAAGATGGCAACCATGAGTACACCCCGAAAGGGGTACGTGAATAAAAAGGAAAAACAATTAGCACCAAACACTCACAAATACGAGAGCACCTGATCATCTCATAGCACAAAGAAGGAATGTTGTGTGAGTCTCTAAAAAAGTAAGTTTAATGATGATGTTGTGTCTTGAAGGTTTATTGTTTATATTGGCAATGGGAAAACATGTGAAATGCATGTGTGACAGAGAAAATGACGTGGCTTGTTTGTATCTTTTCACCGTGGATAGTGCTTTATCATGTTTGTTCAGCTTTCCCTTTTAGTTGCTATCAAAGGAACATGCTGACTTCAATCATAGCCTTTGCAAGTGGAAAAAAGTCCAGCTCCAGTTCAAGGATCTCAACATCAGGACGAAATAAAAGATATGTAGGACCAATGCTTATCCATCTCCGAGAGAAATTCACATCTGATTTATTTATCAGTGCTCTTGTTAAGCGTTGATCCAAATCTCACATTGTAAAATTCCCATTTTTTAACCACAATGACTTCTTTACTATAAAATGAATCCATCCTGCCTAATATTTCCACTGCCTGAAGATGAAAAATGGTTTATTTGGTTGTGAGGGGTGCAGTAGAAGGGGGCCCGTGGCTTCGAGTCCAATGTCTGACGATGGGAAAAGACTGGGAACCACTGGTCTATGGTGTGGATGGATGTCAGAAAGACCATTCAAAGTCTTTTTGGTTCCAATAATGCTTGGGCTGAATATCTGAGGCCGAGCGCAAGCCTTCTTGACGAGCTTTTTCTCTGTCATGTGTCCTTATGTGAACTACCATGTTCGAACTGACAGAGAATCGTCTACCACAAACCGAACAGCTAAATGGTTTTTCTCCTGTGTGGGTTCTCATGTGTGAGGCCATATTTGACCTTTGAGTGAATCTTCTACCGCAAACTGGGCAGCTAAACGGTTTTTCTCCAGTGTGGATTCTCGTGTGTTCTACCAAATGGGACCTGAGAGAGAATGTTTTCCCACAAACGGAGCAACTAAAGGGTTTTTCTCCTGTGTGCTTTCTCAGGTGCTGCATCAAAGTGAAACTGATTGCAAATTTTCTGCCACAGAACGAACAATTGAAAGGTTTTTCTAATGCGCTTTTTTGCAAGTGGCTCTTTGAAGAACAGCTTTCAACACAAACTGTGCTCTTCTGTTTGTTGTCAGTGTGAGTCCTTACATCACCTTCGCAGTCTGCATCACTGCTCAAAACCTCCTCATCCTCAGGAGGGTGTGATGTTGAGTCCTTGCTATCTGATAGCAAAGCTAAGAGCTTTTCTGCTTGTGGTTTGTCTTCATGCTCTTCCATATTCACGGAAACGACAGTTGGTGGCAACTTGGAGAGATCAGTCTCCTCCAACCCTGGAAGACCTTTTCCCTCCTGAGAGATCCAGAGGTCCTCCTCTTCCTTTTTAAAGTAGGGGGGCTGGGGGTCCTCCTGCTTCAAAGTGGCGCACCCCCCCTGCAACTGAGGGAGAAGTTCTTCTCGACAATCAATCATCTGCTGGACAGCTGAAGAACACAACTGACATGAGGGCTCGGGTGGTTTATCTTCCTGGTCTCCAGTCTTCACAGAGGTGCAAATCAGTGGCAACTTGGTGACATCAGCCTCCTCTGGACACTCCTGAGTGATCCGGAGTTCCTCCTCTTCCTCTTTAATGTGGGGGGGCTGGAGATCCTCCTGCTGGAAAGTGGAGCTCTCCCCCTGCGACTGATGTGAACATTCTTCTTGATGACCAATCAGCTGCTGAACATCTGCAGGACAAACAGAACGTTTGACTGTTAAATCAACATGGTGGCCATCCATCTCACTCGGGGTAAGGGGTTGATTGAGAGCTACCGGACGGCCACCAAGGTAGTTTGAGTGGGTGGCATAAACGTCACTTTGTAAATGTCACATGACATGCGTAAATGGCATGTTTACGTTCTTTTATGCTTTAAGCGATAGCTTAGTTCGTCGAGCTAAAGTGCGGGTAGGAGAGCGAAACCACCACAGAAAAGAAAGCCCCCCTTTCAAGCATTTAGTTATTGAGAGGCCAGTCCAAAAATGTGTGCTTCTTCTTGAGAATTGAAAAAATAAAAATAAAAACTAAACAGCCCTGTGCACACACTTTGTTATGTACGAAGACATACAGTCACAGTATACATCTGATCTTGTAGTCATTCGATTATTATAGACAAGAAAGCCTGTGAAATTCATTTACACCTTGTATGACTGTTAATTCATTGACACAGGATTTCGGATTTCCGAAGCTAGCTGGGATAGGCTCCAGCATACCCACAATGTGGATAAGCGGCATATAGACAATGGATGGATGGAAGTTCGACGGGACGCGCAACCGGCGCTTTTAATTTGAAGGCAAGACGGTTCTGTGCGTGTTGAGAAAACGCTTAATAAGCCTGCTTTTCGTCTTTTTTCACTCAGAACCTGCACGTCGTCATCGAGCTTTGTAAAACGCTCCTTACAATAAAAAAAGACAAGGCGGGGAAAATATACTCATCCAGCCCGAGTTGCGAAGTGAAGGGTACTGAAAATACCTCCAAGTTGTAGCAAAAGTCCACCCTTGCTAGCAGCTTCCAGTTGTCGTCGATGTCGCTCCTTCTCCTCCCTCGTTCGAGAAAGTTCCTCCTCGTAGGCCGCTACCGTTCTTTCAAACAGCGCCGATATTTCTTCAGCTGCCGCCATCAGTCGCTCCTTCACCAACTCTTTCAACATTTTTTAAGGTTACACTTCGTCGTCTTCGTCCTTTGTCTGTCGTTAAATGTTGCAAATTTCCGCCTTTTTCTTCTTCGACGGAGGTTTTAGCAGCATCTTTGGCGTCACACTGCTGCCATCTTGCGGCGGTATGGAAGACTTGAAATAGCTGCTACGGAGAGGATTGGTCCTTTTTTTGTCAACAAAGTGTAGTGTAGTAGTGATACAAACTAATGCTAGTTCACGTTCACTTTCATTCATGTGCTCCAGCACGTGTTTTGTGTGCCTTTGGCATGTCGAGCAGTTTTTGTTTGCATGTCATTTTCTACAGCTCTTATCAGGGGCCGACCCCAACCCTTCTGGACAAGCTTTGTCTCCTCTGTGTGTTCTCGTGTGGTAAAGCATGTTTGCCTGTCTAGAGAATTCTTTACCACAAAATCAGCAACTGAAGGGTTTTTCTTCAGTGTGCGTTCTCATGCAATGTCATCTCAGGTCGGAAAACACCTCTGTTCCAAGGGTGGATGGCGGAGGCAGGAGTTGTGAGACGAGAGCTGAACACGTTTTTTGGATCATTTTCGGATGAGATGAAGAACTTCTGCCTACATGGCCAAGAAGCTTCAGACTGCAGTAGCATCAGATACATATGGGATTGATACCAACAAGGCCCTCACATTTCAAACTGTAGTGCTCACACTGATATGGAAGAAGTCAGATATGAGCTAAAAATGGGAATTGAAAACAGCCTTTAACATGTTGGGTTTTGTAACCTGCCCTGTCCAACCTGTAGGTCAAACAGCATTGCTGAGCTAGATGCCAGGCAGATGACAAGAACTAGGCCTCTCACGATTTTTCACAAATTTTGCTGGACGGAATTCCTGAGCGCAGCAAAGGCATTGATGACGGATTAGGTCTCCGCTTTTTGTAGATGATGTGGTCCTGTTGGCTTCATCGAGCTGTGACTTTCAACTCTCAAATGAATCATTTCGCAGCCAAGTGTGAAGCGGCCGGGAAAAGAATCAGCATTCCGTGATTCTCAACCGGAAAAGGGTGGCGTGCCATCTCCAGGTCGGGGATGAGATCCTGCCCCAAGTGGAGGAGTTTAAGTACGCCAGTTTTTTTTTCCACAAGTGAGGGAAGGATGTAATGCGAGATGAACACGCGCATCGGTGCGGAGTATGCAGTGATGCTGACTTTGCATCGGTCTGTTGTGGTAAAGGGAGAGCTGAGCCCGAAAGCAAAGCTTTCAATGTACCAGTCCATCTACGTTGCTACCCTCACCGATGGTCATGAACTTTGGGTAGTGAATGAAAGGACAAGACGGCGGGTACAAGCAGCTCAAATGAGTTTTCTCCGTTGGGTGGCTGGGCAGGATGCCTCCTGGACGCCTCCATGGGGAGTGTTCAGGGCACGTCTGATTAGTAGGAGGCCACAGGGAAGACCCAGAACACAATGGAAAGACTATGTCTCTCATCTGGCCTGGGAACGCATCAAGATCCGCTAGGAGAAGCTGGCGTCCTTCAACGTATGCAAGAACCTGCTACAGATTTTCCACCAGGCTGTGGTAGCTAGTGCCCTCCTGTATACTGTAGTGTGATGGGGGAGCAGCTTGAAGAAGAAGGAGGCCACACGCCTGGAGAAACTGGTGAGGAAGGCAGGCTGTGTCATTGGCACTCAGCTGGACCGCCCGACATCTGTGGTAGAGCAAAGGACACTGAGGAGGCTCCTTTCCGTCATGAACAACCAGCATCATCCAATGCACAGCATCATCTTTTACATTCAGTGATAGATTACTGTCACTGTCCTGCTCCACTGAAAGCCTGGGCAGGTCATTCCTCCCCCACTCCACGCGGCTTTTCAATACAACAGAGGGGGAGCCATAAAAACACACACATAACTGGACTTTTTACCTAATTATGTGTTATTGTAAGTGTTGTGTATTTATTTATTCTTATTATATTTCCTTATCTCGCCTGCCTTGCCTTGCTTATTTTATGTTGCAATTAAGTGTTTCAGTTTATTATGACATTTTGCAGAGTTGCTGGAAATATGAATATCTCTTGGAGATATATAATGTATCCATCTATCTATCTAGTTGGCCTGTCTGGCCTGGCTCTAAACGCTCAGCAGACTATGCATTGGTCCTGAAAAACCCACATCGGTTTATCTCTATCTGTTATCAGGGAACGTTATTGCCTGGCTGTAGCCACTCCTGTAGTGCTTCCCGAATCATTCTTGTTCCCATGTCGACCGGATTCTCTGTCCCTTTGCCGATTGAGTTACGCAGTGAAACAGCGGCGCTTTCATAGCCAATTTTAAGATCAGAGTCTGCACATTACCTGGTTGGTCGGGACCCACGAGGTGCTGTATTCACAGCTTAGGTTGGGGCACACTGCTTTAAAAGCGACACTGTATTTATTTAGCAGCCAAAGCAGCAAAAGAAAAATGTGACGTAGCAGAGAATGTGTTGGAGTGCAGGAAATTAAGTTAATACATATAAAAAAAATTTTTCTTTCCTCCCTCACCAAGTGTGGAAACTCCCTGAGGGTACACACTCCGTTACAGTAGGTGACGGAATGCACCTCAACGTGGGTTGCGACCTGGCGCCGTTCGTCTCGCTGTAGATGACTAAAAGGGACATTTTCGCCCCCAGCTGACAGCAAAATAAAGTGCCTCAAAAGGAGCAGGGCAGTGGAAATACTTTCACGTTGTAGAAAAGCTCCATTCCTGCAAAAGGTTTCCAGCTGTTGATGCTCCTTTTCCTCCCTCGTTCGAGAAAGTTCCTTCTCGTAGGATGCTATCGTCCTTTCAAGTTGCTCCTTTACCAACACTTTGAACCTTTTCTATGTTTTTACCTCGATGACACTTGGTCGTCTTCACCCTTTGTCTGGAGTCTATCGTGAAGGTTGCTAACTTCCCCCTTTTCATCTTGAATGGAGGTTTTAGGAGCACCCATGACGTCACACTGCTGCCGTTTTGGGGTGGTATAGAAGACTTGACATAGCTGCGACGGAGATTGCTGGTCATTAGGCAGACAAATGGCTAAGAGGTTGAAATAAGCAAGATGGAGGCAAAAAGCATAATGAAGGGACAAGATGTGGAATAGAGAGAACAGAGGAATTGAAGAAGAACATGAACATGAACATGAACATTGGTCCTTCCTAACATTGTCATTACCTCCCTCGTTTTATAGGTGCCTGGATAGAGGAGTTCTTCACCAACTGGACCAGGTGACATCTCCTGGACGAACAACATCACAGCAGTTACCTCTCTTCCATCGAGAGACTGATAAGATACGGGATCACCGTGTGCTACGGCAGCTGCACCCTCGCCCAGCTCTCACCACCGTGTAACAAAAGCCAGTATGTCTGTACAACTGTAAGTTAGCAAACTTTACTCTTCGAACCTTAAGAGCCATACTGGACGATAGGTTGAGACTGAAGAGATGAAAGTTTCTTACAATGGAGGCCTCCACCCCAGCCTCAGCCTGAATACCGTACTAAATATCGCAGGCACTATCCAGAAGAAAATCACCAAGAATACATCAAGATGGACATGCTAAGTGAATGCCTCAGACAACAGAAGCCCAATAATGAGGAGCAGCCAAATTGGCAATCATGGAAAAACAAGCCCCTGCATGGGATGTACCACCCACAAATTGAAGACATCAGGAAAACGTAGCAGTGCTGGAAAAGACATCATGTTAATGAACATTGACAGATGGTGCCGTCTAACACACCAGACAGGACCCCAGTTGCAAACAAGCCCCGGAGTCAGTGCCGCACATCACAACAGGTGGTGAGACAAGAGTGCAGAAACATCTGTACCTAAGTATGGACTAGAGGTCCCAGAATCAGAATCAAGGTGGTAGACACTTAAGAGGCTAAGATCATGTGGGACTCCCAGTTCCAGACTGAACTGTTCATGGCCAATCAGCCTGGTCTGGTGGTGGTGGATAAACATCAGAAATCTCGGGACAGTAAACCCCAAGCAGGGTGGATGCCTCCAGCAACAACTAACATGTCCATCCAGAAGAAAGCAATACTGGGAACAGCTGCACAGAACCCGAAAGCCTCCGGGCCTCTACATTCTTGTATGTGTCACTCACTGCACTGTTTGGCAAAATTTGAGCCGCATAGCCACGCTCCCGGGCTTCAGGGGGATGGCGTTTGCTTGAAATTTTAGCAGGATTTCATGCATTAAGTTGGAAGCCCAGGTACCCGCCATACTTCCCCACCCTCCATGGGGCATCATTGGGCATGCTTGTGGGCAAAACACCTTGCTGCTCTGCAGGTCAGGAGAAACCGGGTGGAAAGGGACCAGGAACACCTCGACTGTCTGTCGTTGAACCCTGATGGGGTTGCAACGGCAGGGAGGCAGGACGAGGTGCACAGAATCACAAGTTTTTCCAGTACAGAGTCTCCGGCGGGAGAGACTTTTCACAATTAGGGTTCTTTTCTTAACGTTTGGTTTCTACTTGCTAGGTCAGCAGACAAATAGGTTCCGTTTCATAGCCTTTACTTTGAAAACTGAAGAGGCAGAATGCAATTTTAGTGTGCCATTCAACATTAACAAAATGCATGAAAACATACATCCTAGCTTGATGCTAATTTACATTGGAAATCCCAGATACGAGCTGGAGATTATTAGCATTAGACATTTTCATAGTGTCTTAACAACTCCAAAGACATTTCAAACGTACATTACACTAAAACACATTAAAAAAAAACATTTTCTATGGCTCAACAAGAGAAAAGTCTGACACAATGCACGTCCCTATGGCAGTCGCTACTTCCTGACTACGGCAATAACCCAGTAAAAAGTACTTGCAAATGAGACGCATTTACTACAAGCAACAATGCTTTTTCACTAATCTCCAGTTTATTTACTTTTTAGTACAGATGCTTTAAAACCGGCAGGTTAAAAACAATATCAACATTTGTGAATGCGGAACAGACGACATGGAAAAATATATAATCATCATCATTTTTTTTTGCAGTAATGCCCAACTTTACTGGAGTAAGACCTTTTTAAAATACAGGGTGTCTATAAAGCTGTTTTGTTTTTGTTTGTGATCATCAAACACATTTTAATATTAGTCAAAGATAACACAAGTAAACAAAAAATGCATTTTTTAAATGAATGTTTTTATTATTTAGGGAGAAAAAAATCCAAACCCACATAGCCCTGTGTGAAAAAGTAATTGCCCCTGCAACTAATAACTGGTTGGGCCACCCTTAGCAGCAATAACTGCAATAAAACGTTTGCAATAACTTGCAACAAGTCTTTTACAGCGCTCTGGAGGAATTTTGGCCCACTCATCTTTGCAGAATTGTTGTAATTCAGCTTTATTTGAGGGTTTTCTAGCATGAACCGCCTTGTTAAGGTCATGCCACAGCATCTAAATGGGATTCAGGTCAGGACTCTGACTAGGCCACTCCAAAGTCTTCATTGTGTTTTTCTTCAGCCATTCAGAGGTGGTGCTGGTGTGTTTTGGGTCATTGTCCTGCTGCAGCACTCAAGATCGCTTTAGCTTGAGTTGACGAACAGATGGCCGGACATTCTCCTTCAAGATTTTTTGGTAGACAGTAGAATTCATGCTTCCATCTATCACAGCAAGCCTTCCAGGTCCTGAAGCAGCAAAACAACCCCAGACCATCACACTACCACCACCATATTTTACTGTTGAGATGATGTTCTTTTTATGAAATGCTGTTACTTTTACGCCAGATGTAACGGGACATGCACCTCCAAAAAGTTTAACTTTTGTCTCGTCAGTCCACAAGATATTTTCCCAAAAGTCTTGGCAGTCATCGTTTTGTGTTTAATTATGTTATCTTTGACTAATAGTTAACTATTTTTTATGAGCAGAAACGTAAGTGTGACAAAGTGTGTAAGTGTGACAAACATGCAAAAGAATAAAAAGTCAGGAAGGGGGTTTTTCAGTTTTTTTTTGCGACAGTTTTTCACACCACTGTACATTATTTATTTATTATTTTTGATTGATTATTAGTAGATATTTGAATAAAATTGTAAAGTGAATTTACAGACACCCTATTTATTTCAACAAAAACGAATATAGAAATTCATAATAGAGATATTTAAAAGAAATATAAAAAAGTGTAACTGATAAAACTTGTAAATCTAAGTAAATCTTCCAATTAAATCATCACATCAATTACAATGTACAATCAATATTGATTACATTAGTTATCCACGGGTATCAGAAAGACCATTCAAAGTCTTTTTGGTTCCAATAATGTTTGGGTTGACTGCTCGTTGAAGTGACAACTTCCTCATCTAATGTGTTCTTATCGGAGGCCGACCCCAAGCCTTCTGGACAGGCTTTTTCTCCTCTGTGTGTTCTTGTGTGGTATACCATATTTGACCGTTTGGAGAATCCTTTACCACAAACTGAACAACTGAAGGGTTTTTCTCCGGTGTGTGTTCTCATGTGTGATGCCATACTTGACCTTTGAGAAAATTGTCGACTACAAACTGAGCAACTAAAGGGTTTTTCTCCTGTGTGCGTTCTCATGTGTAATGCCATAGTTGAACGTTCAGAAAATCCTTTAGCACAAACTGAACAACTAAATGGTTTTTCTCCTGTGTGGGTTCTCAAATGGGATGTCAAATTAGACCGATGAGAGAATTCTTTACCACAAACTGAACAGCTAAAAGGTTTTTCCCCAGTGTGTGTTTTCATGTGTGATGCCAAATATGACCTGAGAGAGAATTTTTTACAACAAACTGAGCAACTAAAAGGTTTTTCACCTGTGTGGCCACTCAGGTGTAATGCCATAGTTGACCTTTCAGAAAATCCTTCGCCACAAACCAAACAATTAAATGGTTTTTCTCCCGTGTGGGTTCTCATGTGTGATGTCATATTAGACCTGTGAGAAAATCCTTTACCACAAACTGAACAGCTAAAAGGTTTTTCACCTGTGTGGGTTCTCATGTGTGATGTCAAATACGACTTCAGAGAGAATCTTTTACCGCAACAAGAACAACTAAAAGGTTTTTCTCCTGTGTGCGTTGCCATGTGTTGCATCAAAGTGGATCTCAGAGCAAATTTACTGTCACACACTGAACAACTAAAAGGTTTTTCTCCAGTGTGCGTTCTCATGTGTCGCATTAAAGTGAACCTTGTAGCAAACTTACCACCGCAAACTGAACAACTGAAAGGTTTTTCTCCAGTGTGCGTTGCCATATGTTGCATTAAAGTGGACCTCAAGGCAAATTTACTGTAACAAACTGAACAACTAAAAGGTTTTTCTCCAGTGTGCGTTCTCATGTGTCGCATCAACGTGAACCTGATAGCAAATTTTCGGCCACAAAATGAGCAACTCAAAGGTGTTTGTTGCGTGTGTTTCCGCATGTGTTCAGTCAAGCGGCCCTTAAAAAAAAAACTTTTAGCACAAACTGAGCAGGCAAAACATTTTTTACCTGTCTTCTTTTTAGAGCATTCAGTCCCCATATCACCTTCACAGTTTGTATCGCTGCTCAGAGCTTCTTGGCAGTGGTCCCTGTCTTCATCCTCAGGACAGCGTGATGTTACATCATCACTATCTGATAGCGGAGCTAAGAGCTTGTCCTCAGTCTTCACAGAGACACCAGTCAGTGGTGAATTGGTGGGATCAGCCTCTTCTCCCTTCTGTGTGATCAGGAGTTCCTCCTCTTCCTCTTTAATGTGAGGGGGCCAGGAATCCGCCTGCTTCAGAGTGGAGCTTCCCCACAGCAGTTCTTCTTGATGACCGATCCTTTGCTGGACGTCTGAAGGATACATTGTGAATATGGACTCAGGTGGTTTGTCTTCATGGTCCTCAGTCTTCAGAGAGACACCAGTCAGTGGTGAATTGGTGGGATCAGCCTCCTCTCCCTCCTGAGAGATACAGAGTTCCTCTTCCTCCTCTTTAACGTGGGGGGGCTGGGGTCCTTCCTGCTTCAGAGTGGAGCCCCCCGCCTCTGGCTGAGGGGGATGTTCTTCTTTGTGACCAATCAGCTGCTGCACGTCTGCGAGACACAAACAACAACAAGCACACTTTAGCTCAGACACAATCCTGGAGATGTTTCTCAATGCACATGTTCATGTGTTCTCAGTCGCTCAGATATATAAGTTCAATGACAAAATATATGACAAAACATTGCAATCAACTAACATAACAATAAAACAAAAGAAAGGTTTTCAGAATAAAGTAATAATATTATAAGAAGACCACTTACAAGAACAAAATTTAAATAGTTGGAAAAAACTTATCAGAAATTGAGAAATAGCAGTAATTTTAGTCCAACTATTAAAAGAATGATTACAGTGAGGGAAAAATCTATTTGAACCCCAGCTGATTTTGTAAGTTTGCCCATTAACATAGAAATGATCAGTCTATAATTTAAATGGTAGGTTTATTTGAACACTGAGAGACAACATTGACCAAAAAATATCCAGAAAAATGCGTTTCAAAAAGAGTTATAAATTCCTTTGCATTTCCATGAAGGAAATAAGTATTTGATCCCCTAATCAGTCATCAAGATCTCTAGATCCCAGGTGGATCTTATACAGGTGACATTGGCAGCCCTCCCAGCTCGTTATCTGTATAAAAAAGACCTGTCCACAGAAGCAATCAATCCATCAATTCAGATGCCAAATTCTGCACAATGGCCAAGACCAAAGAGCTTTCCAAGGATGTCAGGGACGAGATTATGGACCTACACAAGGCTGGAATGGGCTACAAGACCATCGCCAAGCAGCTGGGTGAGAAGGTGACAACAGTTGGTGCAATTATTTGCAAATGGAAGAAACATAAATTAACTTCCAATCTCCCTCGGTCTGGAGCTCCATGCAAGATCTCACCTCGTGGAGTTTCAATGATAATGAGAACGGTGAGGAATCAGCCCAGAACCACTCGGGAGGAACTTGTCAATGATCTCAAGGCAGCTGGGACCATAGTCACCACAAAAACAGTTGGTAACACACTACTTCTTGAAGGACTGAAATCCTGCTGTGCCCGCAAGGTCCTCCTGCTCAAGAAAGTCCATCTACAGACCCGTTTGAAGTTTGCCACTGAACATCTGACTGATTCAGAGGAAGACTGGGTGAAAGTGTGTCAAAATTGAGCTCTTTGGCATCAACTCAACTCGCCGTGTTTGGAGGAGGAGGAATGCTGCCTATGACTCCAAAAACACCGTCCCACCGCCAAATATGGAGGTGGAAACATTATGTTTTGGGGGTGTTTTTCTGCCAAGGGGACAGGACAATTGCACCGCATCAAAGGGAGGATGGATGGGGCCATGTACCGTCAAGTGTTGGGTGAGATGGGTCGTGGTTGGGTATTCCAGCATGACAATGATCCAAAACACACGCCCAAGGCAACAAAAGATTGGCTCAAGAAGAAGCATATGGTCATGAAGTGGCCTAGTCAGTCTCCAGACCTTAATTCCATAGAAAATCTGTGGAGGGAGCTGAAGGTTCGGGTTGCCAAACATCAGCCACGAAACATTAATGACTTGGAGAGGATCTTCAAAGAGGAGTGGGCCAAAATCCCCCCCGAGATGTGTGCAAACCTTGTGGCCAACTACAAGAAACGGCTGACCTCTGTGATTGCCAACAAAGGTTTTGCCACCAAGTACTGAAGCACGTTTTTCAAAAGGGATCAAATACTTATTTCATTCGTGGAAAAGCTTATTAATTCAGAACTCTTTTTGAAACGCATTTTTCTGGATTTTTTTTGTCATTGTTGTCTCACAGTGTTCGAATAAACCTACCATTTTAAATATAGACTGATCATTTCTTTGTTAGTGGGCAAACTTACAAAATCAGCTGGGGTTCAAATAGTTTTTTTCCCCTCACTGTATATGTGAAAATGCCATCTTGTGTATGTATGGCGGATGAAGATGCGCGAGTCGCAGTCGTCAGCTATCACATCCCACCAAAACTGGACTCACTGCACAAATTTGGGGTAAGTCACTGTTGATGTACGACACTAATGATGGGGATGTCATACAAAAAAATCCCTACAATCTCTTTAAGAGAAAAGAGTCATATTGTAACGGGAAAAGGCACAATTTAACAAGCATAAACTTGTAATTCTATGAGTAAAAATAATATCATTTTTAGTAACATAGAGTTGAAAGTACTTAGGGTCAACAGATCTTTGCAGATGACATTGTGATATGTAGTGAGAGCAGGGAATAGGTGGAGGAGAAGCTTGAGGGGTGGAGGTTTGCCCTGGAAAGGAGAGGAATGAAGGTCACCCGCAGCAAGACGGAGTACATGTGTGTAAATGAGAGGGACCCAAGTGGAAGAGTGAGGTTACAGGGAGAAGAGATAAAGAAGGTGGAGGATTTTAAGTACTTCAACAGTCTGGTCAACAGTCCAGAGCAATGGAGAGTGTGGAAAAGAGGTGAAGAAGCGTGTGCAGGCAACCTGGAATGTGTGGAGAAAAGTGTCGGGTGTGATGTGTGATAGAAGAGTTTCAGCTAAAATGAAAGGAAAGGTGTACAAAACTGTGGTGAGACCAGCGATGTTGTTTGGTTTAGAGACAGTGCCGCTGAGGAAAAGACAGGAGGCAGAGCTGGAGGTAGCAGAGATGAAGATGCTGAGGTTCTCTTTGGGTGTGACCAGGATGGACAGGATCAGGAATGAGCACATCAGAGGGACAGCACATGTTAGAGGTTTTGGAGATAAAGTCAGAGAGGCCAGACTGAGATGGTTCTGACATGTCCAGAGGAGAGATAGTGAATATATTGGTAGAAGGATGCTGAGTTTTGAATTGCCAGGCAGGAGGCCTAGAGGAAGACCAAAGAGGAGGTTTATGGATGTAGTGAAAGAAGACATGAAGGTAGTTGGCGCAAGAGAAGAGGATACAGAAGACAGAGTTAGACGGAGGCAATTGATTCGCTGTGGCGACCCCTGACGGGATAAACCGAAAGGAAAAGAAAATGAGTAACAGAGTTGAAATAATAAAGAAAACCCTGTTCATTATAGTATTAGAAACAAACAAAACCAATCAAAGTCGTCATTGTTTTAAATTATAGTGGACAACGTTTTATTTTTATTTTGCACAAATTAATACAGGAAGGACTTGTGTTATGTTTGTGGCTCCCAACTATTTTTCTTTAGTGTAAGAGGGGTCAAAATGGCTGTTTTGATAGTAAAATTTGCTGATCTTAATGGAATTGTAAATTAATACTGTATAACATGGAAGAGGTTGTTCATAATGTGTACAGTAGAAACGTCGTCCCGTCACATGACCTGCGAGTCGTTGTCCTCTTGGCTGTTGACAAATCAACGTTGGAGCCGTGCGTCTCAGCTAGGTCATTTTTTTTTTTTTTTAAAAAACACTTTTTCGCCTACGCTGCTTGGGGAGATAAAGTGTGCTGTAAAGAGCAGGACATCGACAATACCTTCAAGTTGTAGCAAAAATCTAGTCTTGCTAACAGCTTCTAGTTGTTGTCGAAAACTCTCCTTCTCCTCTTTTGTTCGAGAAAGTTGCTCCTCGTAGGACGCTATTGTTCTTTCAAACAGCGCCGATATTTCATCAGCTGCCGCCATTAGTCGTTCTCTTATAATCTCTTTCAACATTTCGTTTACTTGTAGCGAGTAGGCTACTGAAACCTTTGCGCGTCCTCTTAAGGAGTTGCCTACTTCCGCCTTTTCCGACTTCGAAGGAGGTTTTACGGCAGCTCAGCCGCAAAGCACCCATGACGTCACAGTGCTGCCATCTTGCGGCTGCTCAAGATAAAGAGGCGATTAAGAAATAAACGTTGGCATGGAGATAATGGTTAATATTTGTCGACAAAACCATGTCATACGTAGCGAGTAATGAGTAAAAATAAATAAAAAACACACACAGACGATGTCATTGTTCCCAGACCCAGTACTAATTGAAGTTAGGACGGCAAATAAAGACACTGAGACTTTATTTATATAATACTTATTAAAACACCATCGTCCGATTAAAAATCAGTAAACGTAAGTAGTCAGTACAGCAACAAGATATCACATTCTGGCCAATAAACACAGCAGTCCTTATTCCGCGTATCTTACTACCCGGACATTTTTCCCATTTTAATAAGTACAGACTTACATAAACATTTAGTGCTATATACTGCTAAGTGGTACTCTGTCAGTGCGTGTGTGTGGCCAGTGATTGACTGGCGACCAGTTCAGTGTGCACCCAGCCTCTTGCACAAAGTCAGTTGGGATAGGCTCCGGCATACCCGGCATAAATGGATAGACATAAAAAACCCACTCAGACATGACCATGTTGGGTGTTGCATGTTGGCTTTGTCAGGATGCAAATGTTATTCAAGTGGAGACTTATCTAAACGTCGAATGCTTCCTCCCTTAAAGTCATGGATAAAAAACAAGCAGTGGACTTACTTCACACAATCAAGATCACAAATTGCCCCTAGCTTTTTTAGTTTATTATTTTATTTATTTAAGTTGTATTACTTTTCTGCTCCTTTCATGTAAGTTCCTTCTTATTTGATCTATTATCATGTAACCTGGTCTGGCCTTAATCTTTTTTTGATTGTTTTTTCACAGTCTTTGCCAATGTTGTGTGTGTATTTGATAATGTGTGTGTGCTAATTTAAAAAAATAAAATAAAAATAAATAAATGTTTAATGGTATCATGCTAAATATTATTCATACATGTGTTTCACATTTTAGCACATTATAGGGCCTTCTCTGTAGCAGGTCCAAGATTTTGGAATAGTCTGCCCTTGAGCATTAGATCTGCACAAACACTTTATCAAAATGTTTATTGAAATCTTATTTTTATAAACTGGCTTTTAACAAAGTTTAACCCGGACATTGTTTTTACTGTTTTATCAGTGTTATTATTTTTCACTGTTTTGTTTTTAACTGTACTTTTAGGGTTGGTTATGTTTGTGTAGTCTTATGTTTTACTGGCTGCTGTGTGTGCTATATACCTACATTTGAGCTTGACCTTGACAATCGAGTCCTACAACAACAGTAAGTGTGTAACCCTCATTGAAGTTGAAGTCTAGGTTTCCCAAGAGAGAGAGAGCTAAATAAAAAAACGAGTGTCGAACTGGTTCGTGTTCTCTTTGGAAAAAAAATCCAAATGGCTATCAGGTCAGCACCCACCTAAAAAAAAAATCTAGTTTAATAAGGCTAATAACGTACTGAAGGCAGATCAGGTACAACCAAATATAGTTTTTATTCCAGAGAAACTGATTTTTCAGTGTACCTGATTTTAAAGTTTCCTCTTTTGTGTTATTCAGTGTTGGACACATATTACATATCATGTATTTTATATATATACCCAAAGATAACATTTCATATCCCCACCTAAACAATACATTATATTGATTGTATTAGTCATCCATGAATGTCAGAACTTGTTGAAGTTCACACATCATCTTCTAACTTATTCGTGTCTGAGGCTAACGCCAAACTTTCTTGTTCTCCTCTGTGTCTTCTCATGTGAGATACCATATATGACCTTCGGGAGAATCGTTCACCACAAACTGAACAACAAAAAGGTTTCTCACCAGTGTGTGTTCTCATGTGTGATGCCATCGTTGACTTTTGAGAGAATCCTTTACCACAAGCTGAGCAACTAAAAGGTTTTTCTCCAGTGTGGGTTATCATGTGTGAGGCCATGTTGGACCTCTGAGAGAACCCTTTCCCACAAACAGAACAACTAAAAGGTTTTTCCCCAGTGTGGGTTATCATGTGTGAAGCCATGTTGGACCGCTGAGAGAACCCCTTCCCACAAATTGAGCAACTAAAAGGTTTTTCTCCTGTGTGTGTTCTCATGTGTGATGCCATATTAGACCTATGAGAGAATCCTTTACCACAAACTGAACAAATAAAAGTTTTTTCTCCAGTGTGTGTTGTCATGTGTGATGCCAAGTATGACTTTCGAGAGAACTGTTCATCACATACTGAACAGCTAAAAGGTTTTTCTCCAGTGTGTCCTCTCATGTGCTGAGTCAAAAGGCTCTTAAAAGAAAAGCTTTTAGCACAAACAGAGCAGGTGAAAGTTGTTTTACCTGTCTTCTTTTTAGGGCATTCAGTGGGAGTCCTCATAACACCTTCACAGTCTGTATCGCTGCTCAAAGCTTCTTGGGTGTGGTCCCTGTCTTCATCCCCAGGAGAGCATGAAGTGGTGTGGTCGCTGTCTGACAGTGGAGCTAAGAGCTTGTCTGCTTGTGGTTCCTCTTCATGCGCTTCAGTCTTCACAGAGACAACAGTCAGTGGCAACATGGTGAGATCAGCCTCCTCCAGCTCCAGAAGGCCCACTCCCTCCCGAGTTATCCAGAGTTCCTCCTGTTCCTCTTTAACGTGGGGGGCCTGAGGATTCCCCTGTTTTAATGTGAAACTCACCCCCTCTGTCTGAGGGGGACATTCCTCTTGACGACCAATCATCTGCTGGAAATCTGCAGGACACAAACCAGATTTTTGAGGTGTTTCTCCTGGATCTTGGCACAGAGTTTCTTGGAAACTCAGACACGTCAAATATTATATAAGGGAGTTACTGGTGACTTCTCCAGTATTTATGCTGTGATGACTGATAGATGGGAGAGTGTACGTTCTAGTTTGCATGTAGCTTTAGGGTTGGGTCATTAAAAACAAAACTAAAAAAACTAAAAAGAATTAAAAGTTAAACTATAAATATTTTTAAACAATAAAATTAAATTGAAAAAGCCCAACTTTGGAAATGAAGTCAACTTAGCTGCAGCTCTCCATTATGTTAGTAATCCAGTGATCTATCAATTGCTTTTTTGATTAATCGACGGATGGCATACAACACACTTTATAGCAGTTTACCTGGCCAATTGTTCTCAGCAGACACAGTGAGGACCAAATGGTATCATAAAAAACAAACAGAGAAGAATTATATATTTATAACATATATAGGTATATGTATTATCGTATACAAAATAATAAGTAACATTCATTCATTCATTTTCTGTACCGCTTATCCTCATTAGGGTCACGGGGATGCTGGAGCCTATCCCAGCTGGCTTTGGGCGAGAGGCGGCGTACACCCTGGACTGGTCGCCAGTCAATCGCAGGGCACATATAGACAAACAAACATTCACACTCACATTCATACCGATGGACAATTTAGAATCGCCAATTAACCTAACATGCATGTTTTTGGAATGTGGGAGGAAACCGGAGTACCCGGAGAAAACCCACACACGCACGGGGAGAACATGCAAACTCCACACAGAGATGCCCAACGGAGATTTGAACCCAGGTCTTCCAGATCTCCTGACTGTGTGGCCAATGTGCTACCCACTTAGCCACCGTGCGGCCCATAATAAGTAACAATGTATACAAAATGTTACAAAAAGGCCTGTTTCAGCTGTTATGCAGAAATAAAGGTGGATCAAGCCTTGGAAGTTGGTGCAACTAATTCCTACAGGTTTCAAGTTGTGGAGTACTTACTACCTCCTCTGTCTACATAAAAGCAGTGTTGGGAACACTGTGGTTCTACACTCTTGTGAACATCAGCTGAACAGCGTTGTACTGGAGAAAGTTATTTGTTGCTACAAAAATGGCAAGAAAAAAGGCAATTAACAATGCTACGAGAGACAGACAATCTTAACACTTCACGTGGACCGATTATACTCATTACCGGGTCTTTGTGTTGACTTCGCACAATAACCCGCACAGAAAGCTTTCCAGATCTACCAGACGCTCTGTATTTTCCAGCGGTGTTTCCATGGGTTTTCTTGCCTCCCACCCAACAGTCGATGTAATTAACTCTACCCCTGGCCCTCCTGCATGTACGCCTCCTGTCGAGCCCACTCCACCGTGATTGGTAAAACTCCCAGGCGATCCCGAGGACTTCTGGACAGCTGCCGAACCCCACTACCTAATTCTGGCAGCACAGGAAGAGATGAGCATAGTTTTCTCTTGCTCTATGGGAATCAGCAACTCCAACCACTTCTGTCTGATGCTTGCCTCTTTAGGAAAGCTAAACAAAATTAGCTTTCCCTCACATCTATACAAACATTTCCAGGGAGCCATTGCTGAACATGCTAACACGGTGAAATCCTCGACAACAAAGTGAAGCAGGGAGAGGGGAGGGCAGCTTGTACTGGGGCATGCCCATCGGTGATGCTACTCAACACATAGTGTGCGTTCATTCCACCACAGGAGACATGTCATCTTACGCATATTGCTATCATTATTTCTATTCAATGATTATGACTGATACATTCTTATTTCTTATAATGTAATGAGTAGAAAACCCATGCATCCATTTAAAGTCGCTCTTTCCTCTCAAATTTCATGTGCAAATTCAAACAAAACTCCTGGAAAGGCAAACAAATGTTTTCAAAACATTGTTTTAATCATTTTTACAAAAATTATTTTTGTTTGCAAATCTTTTATTTGAAATTCACGTTAGGTTTGAGGGTGGGAAAAGACAAAATACTCCAGATGACGTCAGCAATTCCATATGACCAAGTGAGGGTTAGTGAGCAAGGTTGACTGAAACCGCTATTGGAACGCAGCCAGGGTCTCTAAACTTTTAAAAAATTACATTTTTGCCCGTACAGAGCGTTTTCTAGCTTATTACAGTGTGCTATAAAAGAGAAAGAAAGAGAAAATACCTTCAAATTGTACCAAAACTCCAGTCTTGCTAACAGCCTCTAGTTGTTGTCGAAGTTGTTCTTTCTCCTCCCTCGTTCGAGAAAGTTCCTCCTCGTAGGACGCTATCGTTCTTTCAAACAGCGCCGATATTTCATCCGCCGCCGCCATTAGTCGCTCCTTCACCAACTCTCTAAACATTTTTAATGTTTCCCCCGCCCCCATACACCTCGATTACACTTCTTCGCTTTCGGTTTTTGTCTATCTTGGACTGTTGCTAACTTCCGCATTCTCTTTCTTCTTCGATGGATGTTTTAAGAGCAGCCGTGACGTCACATCGCTCCCATCTTGCGGCGGTAAGGAAGAAGACCGGCGTAGGAAGAAAAGCTCGATATGTCAGTAATGGACATGATTGCTAATCCTTCTGTAGTATTTCTTTTTTACTTTTATTCTTTACCATTTTTGGAATTCGAGTCATTTCACTGCAAAGCTAATAATGTTAATATTGCTATTAATGCTAATTCATCTTTCTGTTTCTGTGTGTTAGTGCAATTTGGAGCATTTCTCTTATGCATGTGTTTTGATTTTTATTTATGCTTTTTTAAAAATCCCGATTGCAGTGTTTTTAATTTAGATCCTATACCAACTGACTTTGGGCAGGAAGCGGGTAGACCCTGAGCTGGTTGCCAGGGCACATACAGACAAACAACATACAATTTCATCAATGTGGGGCCTTCCGTTGGGGCTTAAGCAACCCAATTCACCACTAAATATCACCACTATCACTTTACAATTATTATAATAAGGTACAAAACCTCAATATAACAACACTTGGCATTACATAATTGGGCATAAATACCATTATTACAGCTTCGCCTCCAAACCTCTACACTACAACTTTATCTGGATCCGTATTTCTCTACTAACATGACAAAAACCTCAAATATGATGTAATATACACCCCACTCACTCATAAGCACTGCCGTGGAAGACTGCCACAGGAAGTGGCGAGCACTCTGAAATATAACGCACACAGAACAATGAACAGCACCGTGTTGGTCTCCTTTTTTATGTCACCACAGGATCAATGATGTTCATGTGATGATGCATTCAAATGCACTACTAACTTTGAGTACTAGGCATAAGCTTTAAGAAGGGACAGTACGCATGCTAACTGGCCCTGTGTGGTGAATGTGAAATTTGATTGGTAAATAAACAGCCCCTTTGCTAGTAGTGTTTAATTTACATTGGCCAGCAGTCCTGAATCAGAAGGCCTTGGACAGATTACATTGGCATGGCAACACAATAACGCAAGATACACACTTGCACATGCACACGCACGCACGCACGCACACACACATACACACACGCACACACACAAGCATGGGTGTCCAAAATGCAGCACACAGCGCAGTTTAAAAATACATAATTCATTCATTCATTTTCTATGCCGCTTATCCTCATTAGGGTCGCGGGTATCCTGGAGCCTATCCCAGCTGGCTTTGGTCGCCAGTCAATCACAGGGCACATATAAACAAACAAACATTCACACTCACATTCATACCTATGGACAACTTAGTCAGGAGATCTGGAAGACCTGGGTTCGAATCGCTGTTGGGCATCTCTGTGGAGTTTGCATGTTCTCCCCGTGCGTGCGTGGGTTTTCTCCGAGTACTCCGGTTTCCTCCCACAATCGAAAAACAAAATATATAATTAATTAAATTATTAAACTTCACAAGAAAACAAAAATGAAAACATCTGGAGTCATTTTGCAGGAAAAACGTGAAAGTCTAATGAGAAAAAGTCATTTTTTGATTTAAAAAATATATATATATTATGATGAAAAAAAACATCACATTAGTAGCTTGAAGTTGAAATATTAAAAAAGATTTTCTTTTTTTTTAAGTAAGAATATTATGAAGAAACAACAATAAATACACTTTTGGAAAATGAGGTTGCAGAAAAAGTTATAATCTATAAGAATAAAATCAAATTTTAACAGGAATAAAGTCAATATAGTAATAACAAGATTTTAAGAGGAAAGTTGAAATAGTTGGAAAAATTAAAAAAAACATAAATGGAAAAAACACAGCTGCAATTCATAAATTACAAGAAAAAGTCATATTCTATATTTTACAGGAATAGACTGGTAATATTATGAGGAAAAATAATGCCAGCTTAGTAGCGTACAGTTTGAAGTATTTAAGAAAAAATATCATATTACTCATATTACAAGCCCATCATTCACACAGACACTTTTTCATAGCGGACACTTTGGACTGCTTCAGAGTAGTCAGGTGATGTTCATTGTCAGCTGACGTTGGTGCCGTCTTCCTGCCAGTCAAGGCATGACCGCATCCCAGGTGTGAGAGAGTAAAAAGGCCCCCTGGTCCTGGTTTGTGGTCCTGTGGGCATGTTTCTGTATTTGACTTGCCTGTTTGATCCGGTGCTGGTGTTTGTTTTCTTCTGTCTCGATCATGTTTGCTCCAGTCCAACCCATAAAGTGCTCTACACCCAGCAGCACTGCAAGAGCTCAAAATCATTACAGTACTAATAGATGAAATATTAATATCTTAAAAACTCCTATAAACACCACCTCCACAGACAAAATTCTACATAGATAGCATGTTGGCCTCACAGTCAGAAGGGCCAGGGTTCAAATCTCCATTGGGCATCTCTGTGTGGAGTTTGCATGTTCTCCCCGTGTGTGTGTGGGTTTTCTCCGGGTACTCCGGTTTCCTCCCACATTCCAAAAACATGCATGTTAGGTTAATTGGCGACTCCAAAATTGTCCATTAAAGTGTGAATGGGATAGGCTCCAGCATACCTGCGACCCTAATGAGGATAAGCGGTATAGAAAATGGATGGATGGAATTATTGTTATTACCACAAGTAAGCAAAATCTTAATTACACTTGTGTTGGTTTCAATAGTCATTTTGGTCATCACAGCACAATGTATTAATGTTTCATTTTTTCTAATTGTACTTACTTGAGGGCAATAAACACTCAATATTTTCGAATTATTGTGCTGATAATAATACCTTTGTTTCTCATAACACAAAATGGCGTTGTACTTACAAAACCCAATGTATGTCTAAATAGGTAGATAGTTAGATGTCTGATAGAGGTGCAAACCGAGCTGTATCATAGATGTACATGTACTGATGTCTGTTACGTGTATATTGTACAGCTATAGATATCTACGTTCAATTAGCTGTACTATAGATGTGTAATATATGTAGCAGTGCCTAGTGGGTAGCTACCAAGCATCCCTAGTGTAATAGACACTGTCTGCTATTACACTATTAGACAGTCATTGATAAAACATGAATGGAAAATCTTACATTGGCTCAGTGATTCCACATTGACAGTCCTGACTTTGTCTCGTCAATCTTCACGTACTCAACAGAGTCCTGCAAAGAAGGCAATGCCAAATTAGAACGGTAAATATAATCACTTCCTTGTGCGTAGTTATTTGATCAGCTAGTATGACTTTCAGCTATTGCACTTTACACAGTTGATCTTCCCAAACTCTGGCCTTTGGCAGTGAGAACAGACTGTAGGTGGTTGTTGTTTCGGGACCATGCTGCATGTTAAGAGCTCAGGCAGAAGATTTTGTCTGAAGAACTGTTCAGCAATAGGGAGAACCGTGTGAAGCATTTGTTCATCTCCGGCCACGAGTGATGATTAGATCCTGCTGTGTCCAAATCACAAAGTCACAGTACTAGACACCACATACAAACATGTAAATGTAACGGATGCCACGAGTGTACGTTGGTAAACCTCACTCCTCTGCTTTAAGAGCTGCGTTGAACACTTGGCTGACGGTCCAGGCTTTTGGTCGGGTGGCCAGCGCCCTCGCCTCCCATTATGAAGGTCCCGTGTTCAAGCCGGGCAGTGCGGGCAGTGCGAAGCAGGGGCGGGTTACATAAAGCTGAACTAGACGGTAGTATTCATGTTTTTTCTTGAGGTATAATGATTTGTCTAAGCAAATATCTGTGTCTTCACTGCTCCCTGTCAGACCATCACTGTATTTGTTTGGGCACTTAATCTCTAGAGTTTCTCTACCACAGCAGCTGCAGGTTGTCACTCCATCTGGTGATGCACCAATATGCGCATGGTCTGGACGTTCTACTACATCCTATACATATTTCATTCGGCTTTGTCTTTTCAAAAACGACTAACGCTGACAAACTATCACATTTTGAGCCTCCTCTTCTGGTTAGGAGTCGTTTTACCTCTATTACTTTCCCCCCTCTCCTCTCCTCCATAGACATTTCCAACAGTATATTTGAAATATCTCCTTTAATGCCTTCTGCCATTCCTGGTACATATACTTGTATCTCTCCACCATCAAGATATTTCAGCTTCATAATTTTTTTTGCCGTTTTTTTTATTTACTGCCGATGTAAGTATCCTTTTATTATTTAGCATTTTGGCATATTTGACTTTTCCAATTTCCTTTTCAATTGCTTTGGTCAAATGAACTGGATGAAAATGTCCTTTATCTTTGCTCATTTTAATAATAACTTTCCATTCTTCATTAGTCTCCTCTTTACTATTCGATTTAGCTCGTACTTTCTTCGATGTTTGTCTTCATCATTATCCTTTCCTCTGCTTGCTTCTGACCATGATTGTTCTCACCATTTTTACCTGTGTGTATTCCATCTCATCTACCCATTCATCACAACCACCATCTGAACTACAGCCCATGTTACACTCAACGGTACAGTTGGTTGCAACCCGCACTTTAGCTCTCTTCGTGCCACTGGCCGCTCGTATGGATCTCTGCCAGCTACAGGTCGTAGCGTACAAGTCTCATCTTACCGGGCCCGCATAGGCCGTCGGCCGAGACCTATACCGTCTACGTCCTGCAACTCGCCTCCAATCAACAACTCAAAATCTCTCTAAAGTATGTTCCTCGTTCGTTTGCTTGTGTTTGGCGCCAACCCAGCCCCGAGGTACCTCTGGTCAGTCTTTGACCATTTACTTAGCTGAGCAGCTAAGTGGCTTGGGTTTAAGACGCTCGGTACTGAGTGTGAGAAAAGTGTGATAAAATAAGGATGAAAACGAGGCTGAAGTTGGCTTCCTGGTCCACTTCAAACATCGTTAGACCCAGACCTTTCAAATCTGGACTGGAATAATCTACAAACTGCACAGATTCATAAAAACACAGTTTGTTGTTTGTGAAACTTTTTTTCTGTTTGTGAGAATGGCAAAACATTTGCATTTTTTTAAACATTTACACATATCACATATACAATCAAACAGGCTATAAAGAGCTCTATACAGTCATTAATAACGGATTTAAAACAACAATAGAAGGATAAGCAAATCCAGAGCAATTTACACTTACCATTCTGTGTTTTGAAGGCCACTAATCCTTATATGTTAATATCTTAAATGATCCCTGACATTATTTATCAACTTTGCTTAAATGTTCTATACTGTATTGTTTGTAATTATGTTCTATGTTGTCCATTTCTTGAAAGCAAACGGAAAATTTGCAAAAATGACGATTAACTCGTTTTGGGGCATTTTGTCTTCCTGTCCTTCGTACCACATCAGGAATAGCAAACTTTTTTCAAAATGCATTTATAGTGTACTTTCAAGCCATATGCTTCTTGTAAACGTGTTCCTTCATTGCAGTCATCAGTTAAATGATCACTGCAAAGACCAGAGTGGTCAACATGTCTCTTGTTCATCCATCGTTGTCTTGAACATTCCGTTTTTGGAAAAGAAAAGAAACTGACAGTATCACTCGGATACTGTAAACATCCAACAGCAACACGATGTTTCGGCATGGCTACTACTTTGCTGAAAAATATACTGAAGCAAGTCCACAATCTACCTCCAGAAGCATACATAATGTTGATAAAGGGACACCTGACCAGAACCAGTAGTGCCTCAGACTTTCTCCTACTTGTCCCTGTGTGTCATTCTTCCCGGTACATTCAACTGTTCAATTTTAGCTATCCTTTCTGAGACAAACCTACAACAGGTCAGGTAGAATCTATGCAATAGTTTTTACTTCCGGCGAGAAAAAAACGTTGTGGCTGAGCATGACTTTTATTCAAATACCCTGTAAGGCAAGCACGGGGGGATCCTAATTAGCGTGAGATCTTCTTCTTTAGCTATTTTAGTTGGTCTAATGACACACATATTTCGACCATATTACATATACACATATCTATATAGTATCTATTCATGCATTACATACAATAAAGCCCTCTGCTCTACCAACAGTGGTACAGACACAAGCATTATTACACCAAATGTACTGCAGTATACAGGAATACATACACTATGTAGCTCCTTATTAAATGAGATTGGCTATCTGATACTTGTATTTATTGGTACAGGGTGTCCTTAAAAACTCTTCCCAATTTATTTTTACACATTGAAAAGAAAGCAAATTAATAGTGAAGTGTGTGGGTAGTTAGCATGTTGGCCATAGAGTCAGGAGATGTGAAAGATCTGGGTTTGGACCTCTGCTTGGACATCTGTGTGGAGTTTGCATGTCCTCCACATGCGTGTGTGGGTTTCACCCCAAAAGCATGCAGATTAGGTTCATTGGCGACTTTGTAATGTCCATAGGTATGATTGCGAGTGTGAATTGTTGTTTGGGCCCTGCCATTGCCTGGTTACCAGTACAGCATGTACCCCGCCTCTTGCCGGTGGCGGGGGACCCTAGTGTAGATAAGCAGCATGTGGATGGATGAATAGTGAAATGTTTGGGATTGACTAGAAAAGGAAGACTAGATATGAAAGTATTGAATACATATTAGTAGCATATGAAAGATTTGTTGCCATATTGAGGGTAGCATAGCATCATCGATGCCATCACTCATTTTTTGCTTCAGTTTGTTGTTGAAAAAACGATCTTTCCATTTAAGTGGCTTGCTTTCATATAAGATTTCACGGCGGCACAAAGAACATCACATCTTCAAATGAAATCATCAGATGTCACCTACAATCATGTAGACCGAGTTCATGCATCATCAGGAAGCTCATTATTCTGATCTGAGGCTGACCTCCCTGCATGTGTCCTCATGTGATAAACCATGCCTGACCTTTGAGAGAAGCTTTTGCCACAAGCAGAGCAACAAAAGGGTTTTTCTCCTGTGTGCGTCGTCATGTGAGATGACATGGTTGACCTCTGAGAAAATCTTTTACCGCATACTGAGCAGATAAAGGGTTTTTCCCCAGTGTGTGTCCTCATGTGTGACACCATGTTTGACCTTTCCGAGAACTCTTTGCCGCAAACAGAACAACAAAAGGGCTTTTCTCCTGTGTGGGTCCTCATGTGTGACGCCATGTTTGACCTTTCTGAGAATCCTTTACCGCAAATAGAACAACTAAAAGGTTTTACTCCAGTGTGTTTAGTCATGTGTGCTACCAAGCACGACTTTCGAGTGAATCGATCGTCACAAACTGAGCAACTAAAAGGTTTTTCCCCAGTGTGAGTTCTCATGTGTGATGCCATATTTGACCTATGAGAGAATCCTTTACCACACACTGAACAACTAAAAGGTTTTTCTCCTGTATGACTTCTCGTGTGTGACTCCATAAGTGACTTTCGAGCGAAGCGTTCGCCGCAAACCGAACAACAAAATGCTTTTTCTCCCGTGTGCGTCTGCATGTGTGTTGTCAAAGTGAACCTGTGAGCAAATTTACTGTCACAAACTGAACAACTAAAAGGTTTTTCTCCAGTGTGTGTTCTTATGTGTCGCATCAAAGTAGACCTCATGGGAAATTTAACGCCACAAAACGAGCAGCTGAAAGGTTTTTCTCCTGTGTGTTTACGCATGTGTCTAGTCAATTTGCTCTGATGAAAAAAACTTTTAGCGCAAACTGAGCAGGTCAAACATTTTGTACGCCCTTTCTTTTTAGAGTGTTTGTTGTCAGTGTGAGTCCTCATGTCACCTTCACAGTCTGTATCACTGCTCAAAGCTTCTTCATCCTCAGGAGAGTGTGACGTTGTGTGCTCACTATCTGATAGCGGAGTTAAGACCTTTTCTGCTTGTGTTTTGTCTTCATCATCTTCAGTCTTCACAGAGATGTCGGGGGCCTGCAGATCTTCCTGCTTCAAAGTCGAGCTTCCCACCTGCGGCTGAGGCGGATGTTCTTCTTGATGACCCATCAGCTTCTGGACATCTGAAGGACACAGCCATTGTGGTTTGTCGTGATGGTTTTCACTCTTCACAGAGATGATAGTCAGCGGCAACTTGGTGATATCAGCCTCCTCCAGCCCTAGAAGACCCGGTCTGCCCTGAGTGATCCACAGCTCCTCCTCTTCCACTTTAACGAGGGGGTGTTGGGGAACCTCCTGCTTCAAAATGGAGGTCCCCTGCTGCAGTTGAGGGAGATGTTCTTCCTGATGGCCAGTCATCTGATGGACGTCTGCAGAACACAAACACTTGATCTCAGAGCAGAGTGGAGAAAGAATGTGGCCGGGTCGGGCTCAGGTTGAACACAAGGAAGACCGATTTATTGATATTGAGATGCGATGATAAAACGATTATCGATGCATCTTCTTTTGTGATGAATAGTTTATACATTTTTATACATTATTTTTTATATACGATATACTATTTATTTTTACTTACTGTGTACTAGTAAAACAAAGCATATTTCTAATAATCTGAAAAATTAAAAAACATGAAATAGATGAATTTCCATTATCCATTATCTTTTAATAATTGTAAGGTTACAGCCAACATATTTCTCATTGCACAGAACCAACAGGAAGTAAAGTCCACCAGTAGCAGCATGTAGGAAATTAACACAAACATTGCATATTCTGAATAACCAACATTTTAAAAAAATCTGCCAATATTCACAAATGAAAAGACTTCACTGAATTCAAACAAAAATCCTAGGCATAGAATCTATGACAAAAATAATATTTTTGCAGTCACAAACAGCTTTCATACAAAATATAGATTTCTGTACCAGCAGCTCTCATACATGAATAATGCTTGCAGACCAGTAAACTAGGCTGTCCTTATTCACAAATACAAAAAATACAAATGACTTTTTTGACAATAGATTTTCCGAGTTGGGCGAAAAATTTGTTATCACCTGCTTGATGGTCCTATGGTTGGCAGAGGACCATTTAAGCAGCTTGTTAGCGCGCTTAAAATCCCATTTCAGCGTTTGTCTTGTCCACACGTAGCAGGGTATTTTTAAAACAGCATATTTATCCCTTTCTGTTTTTGAAAAATAAATTGTGTCGACACGACCTCATATTTACGCATGCTCACGTAACCGGATAAATGCATTGGGAACCACAGTCATAAGCAGTTATGTGACCTTCACATGAAAAAGTTTGGTGAACCCTGAACGTGTGAATGCCAAAGTGCATCCAGACACTCCCTTTAAACCCAGCGGGTTTGGGTCGGCGTTTACGCTCAGCCATTCTGGTAGCATGTTATACTTGATTGCACCACCATAAACTGTCCGAGGGGCACTTCTGGAGTCTGCCATTTTGTTCCGTCACCATCGATTATTTACATTTATGAATTGATTAAAAATGTTCAAAGTCCGCATCGCAATGGATCTAAAAATCGATAATTTTGCCCACTCCTACTGATGACACAGATTCAATAGTTTGCCCAAGGATACTTTGACATGCTCACAGGAGGATGGAGGATTAAATCAACAGAACACCAAATATAATCTCCTTGTTTGGTGCATAGCCAGTGAGGAAGCATAGCGATCACACATCCGGATGATACTAACATAGTCTGCATCCGCCATTAAACCATAGAGTAAAAGAAGAAAAGACCGGCAACTCGTTTTTCTGTTGGTTGTTGATGTTAAATCAACAAGGCAACCGTTGGTCTCGGTTGCTATAAATTACATATTTGGATGTGACATTACGCAATGTGTACCGGGATCGGTTCTACACTTCAGCGTGACTTATGTCACGTCCTCCATTGACAAATTTTACCACAGCGCTTCTGCAACGTCGCCTGCTGTGATAGTTATCATTTTGAATGTATAAACATAAATGGTCAATATGTCATATATCATATGTGTCATATATTGGGGGGTTATTTTTATTAGTGACTCTTATGTGTCTGTGGCTTTATTCATCAAAATGTACACGTCATATGGGTGACGTATTACACATACAATAAATGCAAAACAATGCATATTCGCTAGCAAATGCTTTTGTCTGTAATTTATATCCATAAAAATGTTTATGGATTATTAAGTTATCCATTTGCACCATTGATATGACACAAGAGAAAAAGATCGATTGTGTTGTAAATATAATTTCTCAAATCTCATCAACGTTTAGGGAGGTTTTGAGGAGGCGCGGGCGTGTGACGACGTTTACGACGTGCAACTGCCGTCAAATAGATCCACGGATTACGTAGGTCGGCCGGATGTAGACGCGACCCTGCTTCCGGTGCAAGGTTGCGTAATCACGGGATGCTCAGAGCTCTTACCTGCGGATAAAAGTGTGCTAAAAGAAGGCGGCCGACGAAAATACCTTCAAGTCCTTCCAGTTGTTGTCGAAGTCGCGCCATCTCCTCCCTCGTTTGAGAAAGTTCCTCCTCGTAGGACGCTATCGTTCTTTCAAACCTCGCCAGTATTTCATCCGCTGCCGCCATTAGTCGCGCCTTCGCCGACTCTTTCACTTTCCTTCGAGAAGGTTCCTCCTCGTGGGACGCCATCGTTCTGTCGGAGCTTGCCGCTATTTCATTAGCCGCCGCCTTTAGTCGCTCCTTCACCAACTCTTTCAACATTTTTTGTTTTGTAGCAAGTCGCCTTCACCCTTTGTCTGGATTTTGGAGCGTCTCTTCCGCCCTTCTTCTTCTTCTTCTGTTGTTTAATTGGCGGTTGGCAATTACCGCCACCTTCCGACTGGAGGTGGAGGAACACAATCTGATCTCTGACGGTCCATATACTGTATACCGCACGTCCCGTTTTCTTAGTCATGGATACCCACCCATACATTTTCTGTGCCGCTTATCTTCACAAAGGTTGCGGGTAGAAACCGAGTGGGCTGATCAAGTGGTTAGCATGATGGCCACACAGTCAGGAGATTTCGAATCACTGTTGGGACTGACTGGCGACCAGTCCAGGGTGTACCCCGCCTCTCTCCCAAAGTCAGCTCCAGCATACCCTGCGATCCTAACGAGGATAAGCGGCACAGAAAATGGACGGACAGCAATGAATATTAGGCCTTGTGTGTGTGTGTGTGTGTGTGTGTGTGCGTGCGTGTGTGTGCGTGTGTGTGTGCGTGCGTGTGTGTGTGTAAAGAGCATGTCCCGAGTCTAGTTGTAAAATATTGAATCTTATCTTTTCCCCCTGCAGGTGCTATCTGCATGGAATGGAGACATGACTGATACTTTCACATGCATTGCAATTTTTACAAAATATAATCATAAGTTAACTGTCTCAATCTTCTCATCATGTCTTCCTCGCTCCTATTTCTGCTGCTCCACCCTTTTTTTGGATATCATACTGACGTTTACCTTTTGGTTCTGTCCCATTCTTGGGAAAGCTTTCCTTCACAATTGCTTTCATCTCAGCTTTACTGTACTTCATGTTTACCTCTACTTGTGCTCTTCTCGGCATACTCTATGCATCTGCCAACTCATTCCATTCCACTCCACTCCTACTTGTGCTGGCACCCATCATGGTGTCATTATTAACCCTGCTTCCTTTATCCTATGAATCGTCTGGGTGATCTCATAAAGTGTCATCTTGTCTGGACTCCATTCATACATTTAGGGCTGACAAACAACTGATGCTGGTTTAACACGTTCTACGCAATCGAAGAACTAGCAGTCTCCTGTGTAACCGACAAATGATCATTTATTCTACGGTTAACTGCAATGTTTAAGTCTGTGATAACCAAGAAAGTAAACATCTGAATTCTGTCTCTGTGTTGTGCTCGACTAACCTCACACTTACCAGTAACCTTCTTTGTAAACAATACTACCTTTGCTGTGCCCAGCCCTTCAAACCCACCACCGAGCGTCCGGTGCTACGCAATCTGGGTGGCGGTCTTGGGCAGGTGTCGGGGAAAATCTGGTTCCTGGGACATGGAATGTTACTTCTCTGGTAGGGAAGAAGCCCAAGCTTGTGTGAGACATTCCGACTAGATATACAGTACGTAGTCGGACTCATCTCGACCCGCAGTTTGGGCTCTGGAACCAAATTCCTTGAGAGGGGCTGGACCTTCTTCTACTCCGGTGGTGCTGCAGGCGGTGAGCTGGGGTGGGCTTATTAATAACCCCCCCGGCTTGGAGTCCATCCCCAGTGAACGCGAGGGTGGTTTCCGTGCGCCTTCGGGTCCTGACAGTTGTTTGTGCATACATGCTGAACGGCAGATCAGAGTACGCAGCCTTCTGGGAGTCTATCAGAGGGGTGCTTCAGCTAAACGTAATCACTTGATGACAGAATAAAACAAACAGCAAGACGGGAAAGATAAGAAAAAAAAGGTCCATTTTGGATGTGTGGTTTTGGGGTCTGCGTCAAAATCTGTACTAAGTAGATTGGATTGTGTTCAGGCAAAAGCCCCAAGGATCTGTTGCGGAGCTTTTAGGTCAACTTCCATACCAGCACTGTTGGTTGAAATGAATGAATTTCCGTTAAATGTGAAACGCGACAAATTGGGAGTTCATTATTGGGTTCGGATAGATGGGCATAGAGGGTCTTTCCAAAGGATCAGAAGGACGCTGTTCATATCTTTACTGATGGATCTAAAAAAGGGTGCAAAGCAGGATTTGGGCTTTATGTCATTGATCGTCAAGTTATGCGGAGTTTGCGTGCATTAGACCATCTGTCTGTGTTTTCAGTAGAGTTGCTTGCCATTTGGTATGCACTGAAATGGATTGAACGAAATAAACTTGCTTTTTCTATCATTTACTCTGACTCTGCGGCAGCTCTGCTGGCTATCCACCACAAGACTTCTGAGACCCGTCCAGACTTAGTCCTTTTGTCTCAAAATAATTGAAAGTGGGGGGTTTTGTTTGGGTATGGGCATGCTGGAGTTAAGGGAAATGAAGTTGCTGATGCTTTGGCTAAAGAGTCACTTTGCAGGGGCTTAACAGAGTTTGTATTACCATTGGGAAAGCAGGAGTGATTCAGGATCTGCAAGGAACATTTTACTAATCAATGGCAGAGACAGTGGGAGGGGGAGCGTAGAGGTAGGCATTTCATCTCCTGTCAGCCTTCCGTTTTAGTAGAGATGAAGTTATATTAACCAGACTTAGATTGGGGCACTGTGGTCCTGCGGCGTGCTTGTTTAAGAGAAGGAAGCATCCTGATGGTTTGCATCCTGTGGAGTGTGGGAAGCAAGAGTCAATTATGCATGTGGTCGTGCAGCAAATACGCGGAGGAAAGACGACAGCTATTAATTGAGCTTGCTGGTTTGGGTCTTACTAATTTTACAATCAGGTCCTTTCTTTCACCAAATGAAGTACAAATTTAGTGTTGAAAAGAATTTAGAGTTGTTTCTCGGTTTACGGCGAGGGGGCAGCATTACGCATTCCAGCGTACACCCTGACGGAAACTACCAAGAGAAGAAGAAGAAGAAGCATCACAATGGCGGAAGAGTAGCACTGTTGGCTCAAAGCGGACGCTAGACAAGAGGCGAGGGCTACATATTGTAATCCAGGAATAAAACATTGGAAATGTTGAAGGAGTTGATAAGAGAACGACTAATGGCGGCAGCAGATGAAATATCGGCGCTGTTTGAAAGAACGATCGCGTCCTACGAGGAGGAACTTTCTCGAACGAGGGAGGAGAAGGAGCGACATCGACAACAACTGGAAGCTGTTAGCAAGACTGACGATGTGCAACAACTTGAAGGTATTTGTATGGCCGTCTTTCTTTTATCGCACTTAAATTTGCCAATAAGCGCCCTGGATGGGAGAAAATGACCCAAATAACGCGCTTTTATGTGCTGAGAGTGACCTGGACGGCCGACATGTTGATTTGACTACCAACCAATGGGAAGACGACTCGGAGGTCATGTGATGGGACTTCGTTGCTGCTTTGATAACTGTACTGCCGCACCTGCCACCGTTTAAATGTGCAAATAAGGGAAGTATCCTGGAAACGATCCAGACGTCTTAGCTAGTTACAGACAATATCGAACCTTCCCAGTGGCGTGCACAGACATTTGGGGGTTTTAATTGTAGGCCATTAAGGTAAATACAAGATTACTGCAAGTCTTGGAACGTGGAAATAACTTATGGCTGGTACAAAATAATATAATTAGTTTATAAATAGGGATCAGCCTGACACTTAGCTGAAAGGAGTGTCTGGTACAGATAATGCACTTTTGAGGAGTATTAGGAGCATTAGTTAATATTTGAGCTTATGATTGATGAAAATTCTAATTTCATAGCTGACTGTATCCAACTGTATAGCTTCATGGCCTATTTAATATTGCAATAATTTTGTTATGAAAATAAAGTGTCTACAGCTTTTAAGATATTTCAATAAACAGTCCAACTTGAAAATCTGAGTTAAAAGGCCCTAAACAGTTAACATGACTCTGGTCTTAACGCTCACCTTTCCTCTTCCTCCCCCTCCTACCTGCTGGTGGATATCTTTATGGATATCTGGCTGCCTGCTGTAGCTCCCATTCTTTTTCTTTTTAATTCTGTCCTTTCTAGGCATTATGCTGCAATTGGTAAGTAACAAAAGACCAACAGTATGAATAAGACTCTTTGGTTACATTAAAACAACTTTTCTTATTTTTTTCCTTTTTTTACAGGCATTTTGGAATTGCCTGTTTGTCATTTAAATAAAATTACTGAAAGTGGTAATTATGTAGCCTAATGTATTGAGTAGGTTTACTAAATATTCAGCACAAATATACTGATAGTCACATGCTGTGATGACAAACTACCAACATTAGCGGGAGTTGCTCCGTCAACATGGTAGCTGCGCCTCAAAGCTGGTTGCCAATTGACTCCCACCACCTGGATAAAGAACTCCACTGTGCAGGCATGTCATCGGGGTACCGTGGTGAAGTTAGTTTGACGTTGGACGCTGGATATTTGGCTGTGTAGCTACAGCGATAGAGTCACCTCACTGTGCCAGGACTCCTGTCATGGTGCTGGGAGCTCGAACTGGAAGTGCCGCTCTAACCGCTGGTTGTTCATACTAGGGACCGTCAATAAATTACTCTTGTGTTGAGGAGATACCTTTGTTTCTCATAACACAAAATGGCGTTGTACTTACAAAACCCAATGTATGTCTAAATAGGTAGATAGTTAGATGTCTGATAGAGGTGCAAACCGAGCTGTATCATAGATGTACATGTACTGATGTCTGTTAGGTGTATATTGTACAGCTATAGATATCTACGTTCAATTAGCTGTACTATAGATGTGTAATATATGTAGCAGTGCCTAGTGGGTAGCTACCAAGCATCCCTAGTGTAATAGACACTGTCTGCTATTACACTATTAGACAGTCATTGATAAAACATGAATGGAAAATCTTACATTGGCTCAGTGATTCCACATTGACAGTCCTGACTTTGTCTCGTCAATCTTCACGTACTCAACAGAGTCCTGCAAAGAAGGCAATGCCAAATTAGAACGGTAAATATAATCACTTCCTTGTGCGTAGTTATTTGATCAGCTAGTATGACTTTCAGCTATTGCACTTTACACAGTTGATCTTCCCAAACTCTGGCCTTTGGCAGTGAGAACAGACTGTAGGTGGTTGTTGTTTCGGGACCATGCTGCATGTTAAGAGCTCAGGCAGAAGATTTTGTCTGAAGAACTGTTCAGCAATAGGGAGAACCGTGTGAAGCATTTGTTCATCTCCGGCCACGAGTGATGATTAGATCCTGCTGTGTCCAAATCACAAAGTCACAGTACTAGACACCACATACAAACATGTAAATGTAACGGATGCCACGAGTGTACGTTGGTAAACCTCACTCCTCTGCTTTAAGAGCTGCGTTGAACACTTGGCTGACGGTCCAGGCTTTTGGTCGGGTGGCCAGCGCCCTCGCCTCCCATTATGAAGGTCCCGTGTTCAAGCCGGGCAGTGCGAAGCAGGGGCGGGTTACATAAAGCTGAACTAGACGGTAGTATTCATGTTTTTTCTTGAGGTATAATGATTTGTCTAAGCAAATATCTGTGTCTTCACTGCTCCCTGTCAGACCATCACGGTATTTGTATGGGCACTTAATCTCTAGAGTTTCTCTACCACAGCAGCTGCAGGTTGTCACTCCATCTGGTGATGCACCAATATGCGCATGGTCTGGACGTTCTACTACATCCTATACATATTTCATTCGGCTTTGTCTTTTCAAAAACGACTAACGCTGACAAACTATCACATTTTGAGCCTCCTCTTCTGGTTAGGAGTCGTTTTACCTCTATTACTTTCCCCCCTCTCCTCTCCTCCATAGACATTTCCAACAGTATATTTGAAATATCTCCTTTAATGCCTTCTGCCATTCCTGGTACATATACTTGTATCTCTCCACCATCAAGATATTTCAGCTTCATAATTTTTTTTGCCGTTTTTTTTATTTACTGCCGATGTAAGTATCCTTTTATTATTTAGCATTTTGGCATATTTGACTTTTCCAATTTCCTTTTCAATTGCTTTGGTCAAATGAACTGGATGAAAATGTCCTTTATCTTTGCTCATTTTAATAATAACTTTCCATTCTTCATTAGTCTCCTCTTTACTATTCGATTTAGCTCGTACTTTCTTCGATGTTTGTCTTCATCATTATCCTTTCCTCTGCTTGCTTCTGACCATGATTGTTCTCACCATTTTTACCTGTGTGTATTCCATCTCATCTACCCATTCATCACAACCACCATCTGAACTACAGCCCATGTTACACTCAACGGTACAGTTGGTTGCAACCCGCACTTTAGCTCTCTTCGTGCCACTGGCCGCTCGTATGGATCTCTGCCAGCTACAGGTCGTAGCGTACAAGTCTCATCTTACCGGGCCCGCATAGGCCGTCGGCCGAGACCTATACCGTCTACGTCCTGCAACTCGCCTCCAATCAACAACTCAAAATCTCTCTAAAGTATGTTCCTCGTTCGTTTGCTTGTGTTTGGCGCCAACCCAGCCCCGAGGTACCTCTGGTCAGTCTTTGACCATTTACTTAGCTGAGCAGCTAAGTGGCTTGGGTTTAAGACGCTCGGTACTGAGTGTGAGAAAAGTGTGATAAAATAAGGATGAAAACGAGGCTGAAGTTGGCTTCCTGGTCCACTTCAAACATCGTTAGACCCAGACCTTTCAAATCTGGACTGGAATAATCTACAAACTGCACAGATTCATAAAAACACAGTTTGTGGTTTGTGAAACTTTTTTTCTGTTTGTGAGAATGGCAAAACATTTGCATTTTTTTAAACATTTACACATATCACATATACAATCAAACAGGCTATAAAGAGCTCTATACAGTCATTAATAACGGATTTAAAACAACAATAGAAGGATAAGCAAATCCAGAGCAATTTACACTTACCATTCTGTGTTTTGAAGGCCACTAATCCTTATATGTTAATATCTTAAATGATCCCTGACATCATTTATCAACTTTGCTTAAATGTTCTATACTGTATTGTTTGTAATTATGTTCTATGTTGTCCATTTCTTGAAAGCAAACGGAAAATTTGCAAAAATGACGATTAACTCGTTTTGGGGCATTTTGTCTTCCTGTCCTTCGTACCACATCAGGAATAGCAAACTTTTTTCAAAATGCATTTATAGTGTACTTTCAAGCCATATGCTTCTTGTAAACGTGTTCCTTCATTGCAGTCATCAGTTAAATGATCACTGCAAAGACCAGAGTGGTCAACATGTCTCTTGTTCATCCATCGTTGTCTTGAACATTCCGTTTTTGGAAAAGAAAAGAAACTGACAGTATCACTCGGATACTGTAAACATCCAACAGCAACACGATGTTTCGGCATGGCTACTACTTTGCTGAAAAATATACTGAAGCAAGTCCACAATCTACCTTCAGAAGCATACATAATGTTGATAAAGGGACACCTGACCAGAACCAGTAGTGCCTCAGACTTTCTCCTACTTGTCCCTGTGTGTCATTCTTCCCGGTACATTCAACTGTTCAATTTTAGCTATCCTTTCTGAGACAAACCTACAACAGGTCAGGTAGAATCTATGCAATAGTTTTTACTTCCGGCGAGAAAAAAACGTTGTGGCTGAGCATGACTTTTATTCAAATACCCTGTAAGGCAAGCACGGGGGGATCCTAATTAGCGTGAGATCTTCTTCTTTAGCTATTTTAGTTGGTCTAATGACACACATATTTCGACCATATTACATATACACATATCTATATAGTATCTATTCATGCATTACATACAATAAAGCCCTCTGCTCTACCAACAGTGGTACAGACGCAAGCATTATTACACCAAATGTACTGCAGTATACAGGAATACATACACTATGTAGCTCCTTATTAAATGAGATTGGCTATCTGATACTTGTATTTATTGGTACAGGGTGTCCTTAAAAACTCTTCCCAATTTTATTTTTACACATTGAAAAGAAAGCAAATTAATAGTGAAGTGTGTGGGTAGTTAGCATGTTGGCCATAGAGTCAGGAGATGTGAAAGATCTGGGTTTGAACCTCTGCTTGGAGATCTGTGTGGAGTTTGCATGTCCTCCACATGCGTGTGTGGGTTTCACCCCAAAAGCATGCAGATTAGGTTCATTGGTGACTTTGTAATGTCCATAGGTATGATTGCGAGTGTGAATTGTTGTTTGGGCCCTGCCATTGCCTGGTTACCAGTACAGCATGTACCCCGCCTCTTGCCGGTGGCGGGGGACCCTAGTGTAGATAAGCAGCATGTGGATGGATGAATAGTGAAATGTTTGGGATTGACTAGAAAAGGAAGACTAGATATGAAAGTATTGAATACATATTAGTAGCATATGAAAGATTTGTTGCCATATTGAGGGTAGCATAGCATCATCGATGCCATCACTCATTTTTTGCTTCAGTTTGTTGTTGAAAAAACGATCTATCCATTTAAGTGGCTTGCTTTCATATAAGATTTCACGGCGGCACAAAGAACATCACATCTTCAAATGAAATCATCAGATGTCACCTACAATCATGTAGACCGAGTTCATGCATCATCAGGAAGCTCATTATTCTGATCTGAGGCTGACCTCCCTGCATGTGTCCTCATGTGATAAACCATGCCTGACCTTTGAGAGAAGCTTTTGCCACAAGCAGAGCAACAAAAGGGTTTTTCTCCTGTGTGCGTCGTCATGTGAGATGACATGGTTGACCTCTGAGAAAATCTTTTACCGCATACTGAGCAGATAAAGGGTTTTTCCCCAGTGTGTGTCCTCATGTGTGACACCATGTTTGACCTTTCCGAGAACTCTTTGCCGCAAACAGAACAACAAAAGGGCTTTTCTCCTGTGTGGGTCCTCATGTGTGACGCCATGTTTGACCTTTCTGAGAATCCTTTACCGCAAATAGAACAACTAAAAGGTTTTACTCCAGTGTGTTTAGTCATGTGTGCTACCAAGCACGACTTTCGAGTGAATCGATCGTCACAAACTGAGCAACTAAAAGGTTTTTCCCCAGTGTGAGTTCTCATGTGTGATGCCATATTTGACCTATGAGAGAATCCTTTACCACACACTGAACAACTAAAAGGTTTTTCTCCTGTATGACTTCTCGTGTGTGACTCCATAAGTGACTTTCGAGCGAAGCGTTCGCCGCAAACCGAACAACAAAATGCTTTTTCTCCCGTGTGCGTCTGCATGTGTGTTGTCAAAGTGAACCTGTGAGCAAATTTACTGTCACAAACTGAACAACTAAAAGGTTTTTCTCCAGTGTGTGTTCTTATGTGTCGCATCAAAGTAGACCTCATGGGAAATTTAACGCCACAAAACGAGCAGCTGAAAGGTTTTTCTCCTGTGTGTTTACGCATGTGTCTAGTCAATTTGCTCTGATGAAAAAAACTTTTAGCGCAAACTGAGCAGGTCAAACATTTTGTACGCCCTTTCTTTTTAGAGTGTTTGTTGTCAGTGTGAGTCCTCATGTCACCTTCACAGTCTGTATCACTGCTCAAAGCTTCTTCATCCTCAGGAGAGTGTGACGTTGTGTGCTCACTATCTGATAGCGGAGTTAAGACCTTTTCTGCTTGTGTTTTGTCTTCATCATCTTCAGTCTTCACAGAGATGTCGGGGGCCTGCAGATCTTCCTGCTTCAAAGTCGAGCTTCCCACCTGCGGCTGAGGCGGATGTTCTTCTTGATGACCCATCAGCTTCTGGACATCTGAAGGACACAGCCATTGTGGTTTGTCGTGATGGTTTTCACTCTTCACAGAGATGATAGTCAGCGGCAACTTGGTGATATCAGCCTCCTCCAGCCCTAGAAGACCCGGTCTGCCCTGAGTGATCCACAGCTCCTCCTCTTCCACTTTAACGAGGGGGTGTTGGGGAACCTCCTGCTTCAAAATGGAGGTCCCCTGCTGCAGTTGAGGGAGATGTTCTTCCTGATGGCCAGTCATCTGATGGACGTCTGCAGAACACAAACACTTGATCTCAGAGCAGAGTGGAGAAAGAATGTGGCCGGGTCGGGCTCAGGTTGAACACAAGGAAGACCGATTTATTGATATTGAGATGCGATGATAAAACGATTATCGATGCATCTTCTTTTGTGATGAATAGTTTATACATTTTTATACATTATTTTTTATATACGATATACTATTTATTTTTACTTACTGTGTACTAGTAAAACAAAGCATATTTCTAATAATCTGAAAAATTAAAAAACATGAAATAGATGAATTTCCATTATCCATTATCTTTTAATAATTGTAAGGTTACAGCCAACATATTTCTCATTGCACAGAACCAACAGGAAGTAAAGTCCACCAGTAGCAGCATGTAGGAAATTAACACAAACATTGCATATTCTGAATAACCAACATTTTTAAAAAATCTGCCAATATTCACAAATGAAAAGACTTCACTGAATTCAAACAAAAATCCTAGGCATAGAATCTATGACAAAAATAATATTTTTGCAGTCACAAACAGCTTTCATACAAAATATAGATTTCTGTACCAGCAGCTCTCATACATGAATAATGCTTGCAGACCAGTAAACTAGGCTGTCCTTATTCACAAATACAAAAAATACAAATGACTTTTTTGACAATAGATTTTCCGAGTTGGGCGAAAAATTTGTTATCACCTGCTTGATGGTCCTATGGTTGGCAGAGGACCATTTAAGCAGCTTGTTAGCGCGCTTAAAATCCCATTTCAGCGTTTGTCTTGTCCACACGTAGCAGGGTATTTTTAAAACAGCATATTTATCCCTTTCTGTTTTTGAAAAATAAATTGTGTCGACACGACCTCATATTTACGCATGCTCACGTAACCGGATAAATGCATTGGGAACCACAGTCATAAGCAGTTATGTGACCTTCACATGAAAAAGTTTGGTGACCCCTGAACGTGTGAATGCCAAAGTGCATCCAGACACTCCCTTTAAACCCAGCGGGTTTGGGTCGGCGTTTACGCTCAGCCATTCTGGTAGCATGTTATACTTGATTGCACCACCATAAACTGTCCGAGGGGCACTTCTGGAGTCTGCCATTTTGTTCCGTCACCATCGATTATTTATATTTATGAATTGATTAAAAATGTTCAAAGTCCGCATCGCAATGCATCTAAAAATCGATAATTTTGCCCACTCCTACTGATGACACAGATTCAATAGTTTGCTCAAGGATACTTTGACATGCTCACAGGAGGATGGAGGATTAAATCAACAGAACACCAAATATAATCTCCTTGTTTGGTGCATAGCCAGTGAGGAAGCATAGCGATCACACATCCGGATGATACTAACATAGTCTGCATCCGCCATTAAACCATAGAGTAAAAGAAGAAAAGACCGGCAACTCGTTTTTCTGTTGGTTGTTGATGTTAAATCAACAAGGCAACCGTTGGTCTCGGTTGCTATAAATTACATATTTGGATGTGACATTACGCAATGTGTACCGGGATCGGTTCTACACTTCAGCGTGACTTATGTCACGTCCTCCATTGACAAATTTTACCACAGCGCTTCTGCAACGTCGCCTGCTGTGATAGTTATCATTTTGAATGTATAAACATAAATGGTCAATATGTCATACATCATATGTGTCATATATTGGGGGGTTATTTTTATTAGTGACTCTTATGTGTCTATGACTTTATTCATCAAAATGTACACGTCATATGGGTGACGTATTACACATACAATAAATAAATACAACAAAACAATGCATATTCGCTAGCAAATGCTTTTGTCTGTAATTTATATCCATAAAAATGTTTATGGATTATTAAGTTATCCATTTGCACCATGGATATGACACAAGAGAAAAAGATCGATTGTGTTGTAAATATAATTTCTCAAATCTCATCAACGTTTAGGGAGGTTTTGAGGAGGCGCGGGCGTGTGACGACGTTTACGACGTGCAACTGCCGTCAAATAGATCGACGGATTACGTAGGTCGGCCGGATGTAGACGCGACCCTGCTTCCGGTGCAAGGTTGCGTAATCACGGGATGCTCAGAGCTCTTACCTGCGGATAAAAGTGTGCTAAAAGAAGGGGGCCGACGAAAATACCTTCAAGTCCTTCCAGTTGTTGTCGAAGTCGCGCCATCTCCTCCCTCGTTTGAGAAAGTTCCTCCTCGTAGGACGCTATCGTTCTTTCAAACCTCGCCAGTATTTCATCCGCTGCCGCCATTAGTCGCGCCTTCGCCGACTCTTTCACGTTCCTTCGAGAAGGTTCCTCCTCGTGGGACGCCATCGTTCTGTCGGAGCTTGCCGCTATTTCATTAGCCGCCGCCTTTAGTCGCTCCTTCACCAACTCTTTCAACATTTTTTGTTTTGTAGCAAGTCGCCTTCACCCTTTGTCTGGATTTTGGAGCGTCTCTTCCGCCCTTCTTCTTCTTCTTCTGTTGTTTAATTGGCGGTTGGCAATTACCGCCACCTTCCGACTGGAGGTGGAGGAACACAATCTGATCTCCTCGACGGTCCATATACTGTATACCGCACGTCCCGTTTTCTTAGTCATGGATACCCACCCATACATTTTCTGTGCCGCTTATCTTCACAAAGGTTGCGGGTAGAAACCGAGTGGGCTGATCAAGTGGTTAGCATGATGGCCACACAGTCAGGAGATTTCGAATCACTGTTGGGATTGACTGGCGACCAGTCCAGGGTGTACCCCGCCTCTCTCCCAAAGTCAGCTCCAGCATACCCTGCGATCCTAACGAGGATAAGCGGCACAGAAAATGGACGGACAGCAATGAATATTAGGCCTTGTGTGTGTGTGTGTGTGTGTGTGTGTGCGTGCGTGTGTGTGCGTGTGTGTGTGCGTGCGTGTGTGTGTGTAAAGAGCATGTCCCGAGTCTAGTTGTAAAATATTGAATCTTATCTTTTCCCCCTGCAGGTGCTATCTGCATGGAATGGAGACATGACTGATACTTTCACATGCATTGCAATTTTTACAAAATATAATCATAAGTTAACTGTCTCAATCTTCTCATCATGTCTTCCTCGCTCCTATTTCTGCTGCTCCACCCTTTTTTTGGATATCATACTGACGTTTACCTTTTGGTTCTGTCCCATTCTTGGGAAAGCTTTCCTTCACAATTGCTTTCATCTCAGCTTTACTGTACTTCATGTTTACCTCTACTTGTGCTCTTCTCGGCATACTCTATGCATCTGACAACTCATTCCACTCCACTCCTACTTGTGCTGGCACCCATCATGGAGTCATTATTACCCCTGCTTCCTTTATCCTATGAATTGTCTGGGTGATCTCATAAAGTGTCATCTTGTCTGGACTCCATTCATACATTTAGGGCTGACAAACAACTGATGCTGGTTTAACACGTTCTACGCAATCGAAGAGCTAGCAGTCTCCTGTGTAACCGACAAATGATCATTTATTCTACGGTTAACTGCAAAGTTTAAGTCTGGGATAACCAAGAAAGTAAACATCTGAATTCTGTCTCTGTGTTGTGCTCGACTAACCTCACACTTACCAGTAACCTTCTTTGTAAACAATACTACCTTTGCTGTGCCCAGCCCTTCAAACCCACCACCGAGCGTCCGGTGCTACTCAATCTGGGTGGCGGTCTTGGGCAGGCGTCGGGGCAAATCTGGTTCCTGGGACATGGAATGTTACTTCTCTGGTAGGGAAGAAGCCCAAGCTTGTGTGAGACATTCCGACTAGATATACAGTACGTAGTCGGACTCATCTCGACCCGCAGTTTGGGCTCTGGAACCAAATTCCTTGAGAGGGGCTGGACCTTCTTCTACTCTGGTGGTGCTGCAGGCGGCGAGCTGGGGTGGGCTTATTAATAACCCCCCCGGCTTGGAGTCATCCCCAGTGAATGCGAGGGTGGTTTCCGTGCGCCTTCGGGTCCTGACAGTTGTTTGTGCATACATGCTGAACGGCAGGTCAGAGTACGCAGCCTTCTGGGAGTCTATCAGAGGGGTGCTCCAGCTAAACGTAATCACTTGATGACAGAATAAAACAAACAGCAAGACGGGAAAGATAAGAAAAAAAAGGTCCATTTTGGATGTGTGGTTTTGGGGTCTGCGTCAAAATCTGTACTAAGTAGATTGGATTGTGTTCAGGCAAAAGCCCCAAGGATCTGTTGCGGAGCTTTTAGGTCAACTTCCATACCAGCACTGTTGGTTGAAATGAATGAATTTCCGTTAAATGTGAAACGCGACAAATTGGGAGTTCATTATTGGGTTCGGATAGATGGGCATAGAGGGTCTTTCCAAATGATCAGAAGGACGCTGTTCATATCTTTACTGATGGATCTAAAAAAGGGTGCAAAGCAGGATTTGGGCTTTATGTCATTGATCGTCAAGTTATGCGGAGTTTGCGTGCATTAGACCATCTGTCTGTGTTTTCAGTAGAGTTGCTTGCCATTTGGTATGCACTGAAATGGATTGAACGAAATAAACTTGCTTTTTCTATCATTTACTCTGACTCTGCGGCAGCTCTGCTGGCTATCCACCACAAGACTTCTGAGACCCGTCCAGACTTAGTCCTTTTGTCTCAAAATAATTGAAAGTGGGGGGTTTTGTTTGGGTATGGGCATGCTGGAGTTAAGGGAAATGAAGTTGCTGATGCTTTGGCTAAAGAGTCACTTTGCAGGGGCTTAACAGAGTTTGTATTACCATTGGGAAAGCAGGAGTGATTCAGGATCTGCAAGGAACATTTTACTAATCAATGGCAGAGACAGTGGGAGGGGGAGCGTAGAGGTAGGCATTTCATCTCCTGTCAGCCTTCCGTTTTAGTAGAGATGAAGTTATATTAACCAGACTTAGATTGGGGCACTGTGGTCCTGCGGCGTGCTTGTTTAAGAGAAGGAAGCATCCTGATGGTTTGCATCCTGTGGAGTGTGGGAAGCAAGAGTCAATTATGTATGTTGTCGTGCAGCAAATACGCGGAGGAAAGACGACAGCTATTAATTGAGCTTGCTGGTTTGGGTCTTACTAATTTTACAATCAGGTCCTTTCTTTCACCAAATGAAGTACAAATTTAGTGTTGAAAAGAATTTAGAGTTGTTTCTCGGTTTACGGCGAGGGGGCAGCATTACGCATTCCAGCGTACACCCTGACGGAAACTACCAAGAGAAGAAGAAGAAGAAGCATCACAATGGCGGAAGAGTAGCACTGTTGGCTCAAAGCGGACGCTAGACAAGAGGCGAGGGCTACATATTGTAATCCAGGAATAAAACATTGGAAATGTTGAAGGAGTTGATAAGAGAACGACTAATGGCGGCAGCAGATGAAATATCGGCGCTGTTTGAAAGAACGATCGCGTCCTACGAGGAGGAACTTTCTCGAACGAGGGAGGAGAAGGAGCGACATCGACAACAACTGGAAGCTGTTAGCAAGACTGACGATGTGCAACAACTTGAAGGTATTTGTATGGCCGTCTTTCTTTTATCGCACTTAAATTTGCCAATAAGCGCCCTGGATGGGAGAAAATGACCCAAATAACGCGCTTTTATGTGCTGAGAGTGACCTGGACGGCCGACATGTTGATTTGACTACCAACCAATGGGAAGACGACTCGGAGGTCATGTGATGGGACTTCGTTGCTGCTTTGTTAACTGTACTGCCGCACCTGCCACCGTTTAAATGTGCAAATAAGGGAAGTATCCTGGAAACGATCCAGACGTCTTAGCTAGTTACAGACAATATCGAACCTTCCCAGTGGCGTGCACAGACATTTGGGGGTTTTAATTGTAGGCCATTAAGGTAAATACAAGATTACTGCAAGTCTTGTAACGTGGAAATAACTTATGGCTGGTACAAAATAATATAATTAGTTTATAAATAGGGATCAGCCTGACACTTAGCTGAAAAGAGTGTCTGGTACAGATAATGCACTTTTGAGGAGTATTAGGAGTATTAGTTAATATTTGAGCTTTTGATTGATGAAAATTCTTATTTCATAGCTGACTGTATCCAACTGTATAGCTTCATGGCCTATTTAATATTGCAATAATTTTGTTATGAAAATAAAGTGTCTACAGCTTTTAAGATATTTCAATAAACAGTCCAACTTGAAAATCTGAGTTAAAAGGCCCTAAACAGTTAACATGACTCTGGTCTTAACGCTCACCTTTCCTCTTCCTCCCCCTCCTACCTGCTGGTGGATATCTTTATGGATATCTGGCTGCCTGCTGTAGCTCCCATTCTTTTTCTTTTTAATTCTGTCCTTTCTAGGCATTATGCTGCAATTGGTAAGTAACAAAAGACCAACAGTATGAATAAGACTCTTTGGTTACATTAAAACAACTTTTCTTATTTTTTTCCTTTTTTTACAGGCATTTTGGAATTGCCTGTTTGTCATTTAAATAAAATTACTGAAAGTGGTAATTATGTAGCCTAATGTATTGAGTAGGTTTACTAAATATTCAGCACAAATATACTGATAGTCACATGCTGTGATGACAAACTACCAACATTAGCGGGAGTTGCTCCGTCAACATGGTAGCTGCGCCTCAAAGCTGGTTGCCAATTGACTCCCACCACCTGGATAAAGAACTCCACTGTGCAGGCATGTCATCGGGGTACCGTGGTGAAGTTAGTTTGACGTTGGACGCTGGATATTTGGCTGTGTAGCTACAGCGATAGAGTCACCTCACTGTGCCAGGACTCCTGTCATGGTGCTGGGAGCTCGAACTGGAAGTGCCGCTCTAACCGCTGGTTGTTCATACTAGGGACCGTCAATAAATTACTCTTGTGTTGAGGAGAATTTGTTTAACACAATGTCATATATTGTAAATGACACCAGAAATGTATATATAATCATATCAAATGATAAATAGGACTAAAACTTGTGTTGCATTTGTAGCCCCAGGCTATTTTTCTTGAGTTTACAAGGGGCAAAATGGCTCTTGATAGTAATGAGTGCCGACCCCGGTATAGTATATGGTGTAGCTTTAGTGTAATATTGCAGTTTTACCTTGAAGTGAAAAAAAGTTGCAGCACTGTTCGGGAAAAAAGCTGCTACGGGCATAACAGCGCCCTCACCCGTGTGGCGTGTGCCATGTTTGTGCCCCAACATGCTTATCGTCTTTTGTTTAGAGTTCATGTTTTTCTGGTATGTCGTGCGCTGACTGGGAAATACGACATGACGGGCGCAAGGCAGGATGGATTCTACGATCCTACATGATGGGGTTTCTGGAATTATTCAGAGAGGGGAAATGATCTTACAAATACCATAATCGTAGTACGTCTGGCAACGCTGGTTATCTGCATGTTCCAGAAGAAACATCTCAAGGAGTAAAGTGTTTTTGTGTCCTGCAGACATCCAGCAAGAAGAATGTCCCACTCAGTTGCAGGGGGGAAGCTCCACTTTGGAGAAGGAGAGTCACCAGCTCCCCCATGTTAAAGAGGAAGAGGAGGAACTCTGGATCACTCAGGAGGGGAAGTGTCTTCTCGGGTCAGAAGAGGCTGATCTCACCAAGTTGCCACTGACTGTTGTCTCTGTGAAGATAGAAGACCATGAAGAGGAACCACAAGCAGACACGCTTTTGGCTCCACTATCAGATAGTGAGCACACAATGTCACACTCTCCTGAGGATGAAAAAGCTTTGAGCAGCACTACAGACTGTGAAGATGATATGAAGACTAGCACTGATAACAAACAGTCTAAAAACAAGGCAGGTAAAACATGTTTGACCTGCTCTGTTTGTGCTAAAAGCTTTTCATTTAAGAGCCTTTTGACTGAACACATGCGAACACACACAGGAGAAAAACCCTTCAGTTGCTTAGTTTGCGGCAAAAAATTTGCTAAAAGGTCGACTTTGGTGCGACACATGAGAACACACACTGGGGAGAAACCTTTTAGTTGCTCAGTTTGTGAGAATAAATTTGCTCTGAGGTCCACTTTGGCCCAACACATGACAACGCACACTGGAGAAAAACCTTTCAGTTGTTCGGTTTGTAACGAACGCTTCTCTCAAAAGTCCAAAATTACATCACACATGATCATGCACACTGGAGAAAAACCGTTTGGTTGTTCTGTTTGCTTTGAACGATTTTCTCGCAAGTCACACATGGCGTCACACATGAGAATCCACACTGGTGAAAAACCTTTTGTTTGTTCGGTTTGTGGTAAAGAATTCGCTCAAGGGTCGAGTATGGCATCACACATGAAAACGCACACTGGAGAGAAACCTTTTAGATGCTCGATTTGCGCTAAAACCTTTTCTCATAAGCACAATTTCACTCAACACATGAAAACACACACCGGAGAAAGACCTTTTGGTTGCTCAGTTTGTGATACCAAATTTTCTCGTAAGACAACAATGCTGGCACACATGAGGACTCACACTGGAGAAAAACCTTTTAGATGCTCTATCTGTGGTAAAAGCTTTCCTCGTAAGCACCATTTCACTCAGCATATGAGAATACACACGGGAGAAAAACCATATTCCTGCTTACTTTGTGTTAAAACATTCACACGGCACGACAATCTGACAGCACACATGCGCACACATGACAGAGAATAATTGGTTTCTTGTCCATCTTGGGCTAGAATAGTAGCAGTAGTAGTAATACTAGTATTAATTAATACTGGTAGTTCATCAATGACAGTGAAATTGTGTTTGTTTTATAGGAACAGGAATGAAAATTGCATTCAGATTCTACTTTATTCTATTCTCACAAACTTTTATTATCAGGTTATCACTCCTTCCCTATTGGAGGGAATGGAATAAAGACAATTTTCATACTCACAATGAAGCTTCTTGGTTTAATGACCAGGCTGATAATTCTCAACAAAGTTACAACTTTTGTGTTCCGTTTTATGCAAAACTTGTTTCTCCCTCAGCTCCCATCATTCTTCATTACGTCACACCCTGACTAATAAATCAATGTTAATAAATGTAATATTTTTGTACTTAGACCAAAGAAAACTTGTTTAAAACTTTCTAAATACGTTTTTAACATTATTAGAGCCTAGTAGAAGTGAAATTATATCTCTGTAGTCAACTTTACACTCCTATTACCCAATATAATAGACAAAACAGAAAATAAAACAAGACAGAGAAAAGCTGTTTAAAACTTTCTAAATACCCTTTTTAAGCATCATTAGAAACATCTTGACATGAAATAACACCCCTATTGTCACATTTACACTGCTATTACCCAATATATAAGACATAGTAAGAAAAAGCCCTGTACACATGAAATATCTCCCCATAGTCACTTATACACCCATATTACCAAAAATAGTAGACATAAGAAAAAATAAGACATAGAAAACCTGTTCACCACCTTCTAAATACGCTTTTTAACATCATTTGAGCGCTCTCAACATGAAATGGCAATCCATAGTCACATTCACACACCTATTACCCAATATAGTAGACATAACAGGGAAAAATGAGACACAGTAAATGTTAAACGTCTGTAAGCCGGAATTGAACCCCAAAGCAAAGACAGCAAAAGAGAGTTTACAATAATGTAGTAACAAAAAGTACAATCTGAGTGGGCAAAGGTTAAAAAATACACAAAACAAACGTACAACAAAAAGTCAGGTGAAGCCACAAGTAAAAGGTAACAAAGGGAGCAAAAGGCAGTAATAGCATAAGCTAACAAAAGGTACTTACAGAGTCCAGGAACAATTCTTGGCCAAATAGCAATGCACACAAGCAACAGCAACAGAAGAACAGGAGCGTATGCGGGGCCAGGCGTAGATGATGATAATGACAGTGAGTCCAGGCATGGCTTATAAAGGCCTAGGGAGAAGACTGCTCCCAGGTGTGTCCGGATGGCTTCCTTTGGACATGCTCCTCAGGTGCCCTGCAACACAAAGCAAATTTTGTCGCTAGATTGATAGATTGTGGAATATATATTCTGCTTTTCCAATGAATCTATTCCATATTGTACACTTTAAAGTACCAACATTTATGACAAGTTTAAAAAACTGTGGAGTGCTATATTGTGCGGACAATAGATTATTTATTATTAAAAATTCAGTCTGTGCATTTATAGAACAAATATTTACAGATTACAACGTATTTTTAAAATATAAATGCACTAGTTTAGTAAGAGTGTGTGGTGTTGCTATATGAACCATGATGACTTGTGTCTTTCTGGGAGGGAAACCAGTGTGTTTGAGGCTTTATGTCCATCACAAAATGTCATCAAGTAAGTCTGCAAAGCTGATTGACTGTCAGTACGCTCCTAAGGCTTTTATATAAACACAAACTAAGAAGACAAAGTAATCATTTGCAAACTAAGTACAATTCAAGTTTTCCATAAACTAATAGATAACTATTAAATTAAAATAGCTTTTAAATGGTTTGACTTCTAGAGAATCAAAAAACAGCCATTTAAGATATAATTGAATAATACAATAAGGAATTAGATTAATAAATTGAATTGAAACATAACTTGTGGATGTCCAAACTACATCTTCATGCTAAAATATATTTGTTTTAAAAAAACACGTTGACCAAAGTGCTGTAAAAAAGTCTTAACAATCTAGAAGTCATAAAGTTTTTAACTATTTAGTGTTATTGGCTAAAAATACAAAGTTTCTCTCTGATCTGGAGATAAATCTTTTAAGTTTAAAGCAACACATAAACCCAAAATGAACATAAAAACAACGTTGGCGCTATTATTTCATATTTTGTTAGGTGTCCAACTTTTTTTCTCTGGAGCTGACAGCCGACCAGTCCAGGGTGTACCCCGCCTCCGTCCGAAAGTCAACTGTGATAGGCTCCAGCATACTCGCGACCCTAATGAGGATAAGCGGTATAGAAAATGGATGGATGGACTTGACAGCGAGTAATAGGACGCGAGAAGGTGTGTACACGTGACACAACCAGGAAGTGTTTTTCGAAGGCTAGACCGTACCGTCGAGGTCTCGTGTTTTTCTTTCTAGATTGTTAAATTATTTGCAGGAACGCAAGACTGCAGTAAAGCCGATTTGGTGACCTCTTTGCTGTTCTTCTTATTTTAAGCAGTTCTTTTTTCCTCTTCAACGCAAGTGACAGCAGTGTGACGTCATTGACGCTTTACGGCTTAGCTGTCGTAAAACACCAATCGAAGTCGAAAAGGCGGAAGTTAGCAACTGTTGCAGAGGACGGGACGGGGCGCGGCATTGCTACGAGAAAACAAAATGTTGAAAGTGTTGATAAGGGAGCGACTAATGGCGGCAGCGGATGAAATACTGACGCTGTTTGAAAGAACGATAGGGTCATACGAGGAGGAACTTTCTCGAATGAGAGAGGAGAAGGAACTACTTCGACAACAACTGGAAGCTGTTGGCAAGAGTGGAAATGTTCTACACATTGAAGGTATGTTTACATGTCCACAAACCTTCTACTTGATATTTTAAAACAATTTATGTCACTAATATACGGAGCCGGTGAGGGAGCGTGTATGTTTTAATTACGTATATAATCCAAGATGGCGCCCGACGTACATTGTGCTACAGTACTTTGTGTTGATGCGTCTTTTATAAGCGGTGAAGGCAAATGACGCTGTCCTAGTAGGACTACTTAACACTAAATACTTAACACTAAATCCAACCTCTTTCTGCTCATTGCATGTACTTGTAAAATGATATACGGCCAGTGGGGCACTGTGATATGTTTTTGTTTTATTATAATATCGTAAGTTGCGTACTGTACATGGTAAATCTGCATTCACATTGCGCAGCCTGCTCACCTGACCACACCCACGCTGTTGCGATTGGTCAGGGGTCATTTAAAAACTCAGCAACCTCCTGATATGAGACTTGGACATCATGTAGACGTAGTGTATGCACTACCAGTCAAATGTTAGGAGACACTTTTGCATACGATGACATAAGGTAACAAAAAGTACCTGTGAAGAAATGTGAAGAAATAATGTCACATTATGGCCTACAGACCACCAGCAGCTGATTGGTTGTCAAAAAGAACCTCCTACTCAGCAGCAAGGGTGGAGCTCCACTTTGAAGCTGGAGGATCCCCCCCACGTTAAGAAGGAAGAGGATCGATTCTGGATCAGTCAGGAGGGAGAGGGTCTTCTAGGGCTGGATGAGGCTGATCTCACCAACTTGCCGCTGACTGTTGTGTCTGTGAAGACTGAAGACAATGAAGAGGAACCAAAAGCAGACAAGCTCTTACCTCCACTATCAGATAGTGAGCACACAATGTCACACTCTCCTCAGGATGAGGAAGCTTTGAGCAGCGATACACATTGTGAAGGCGATATGAGTACTCGCTCTAAAAAGAAGACAGGTAAAAAATGTTGGTGCTGCTCCATTTGTGGTAAAAGCTTTCCTTTTAAGTGCCATTTGACTCAACACATGCTGACACACACGGGGGAAAAACTTTATAGTTGCTTAGTTTGTGGTGATAAATTTGCTCAGAGACCCACTTTGACGAGACACATGAGGACGCACACAGGAGCAAAATCTTGCATGTGCTCGGTGTGTGGTAAAATATTTACTCAAAGGCGTTATTTGACAGAACACATGCGGACACACACGGGGGGGAAACCCTTTACCTGCTCAGTTTGTGATAAAAGCTATTCTTATAAGAGTTTGTTGAGTCAACACATGCGAACGCACACAGGGGAAAAACCTTATAGTTGTCTAGATTGTGGTGAAAAATTTGCTCAGAGGCATACCTTGACGAGGCACACGAGAACACACACAGGAGAAAAACCTTTTAGTTGTTCAGTTTGTGGGAAATGTTTCTCTGAAAAGTCACACAAGTTGTCACACATGAGGACACACACAGGAGAAAAACCTTTTAGTTGCTCAGTTTGCGGAAAAAGTTTCACGCATAAATCAACTATGGTGTGTCACATGACGACACATACGGGAGAAAAAACCTTTGAGTGCTCCACTTGTGGCAAAAGTTTTTCTCTTAAGAGCGATTTGATTCGACACATGAGAATGCATACGGGGGAAAAACCTTTTATTTGCTCACTTTGTGGTAAAAGGACTTCTCTTAAGAGCGATTTGATTCGACACATGAGGTCGCACACAGGAGAAAAACCTTTTAGATGCTCACTTTGTGGTAAAAGCTATTCTTACAAGAGAACTCTGACGTCACACATGCAGACACACAACAGAGAATAAGCGGTTTTCCTGTCCGCTTGTTGCTTAAGGATTGACAAATCATCCACGTGTGAGAAGTCGCCCGAAAGCAATGATGTTCTGTGTGTGATACCACAGTCCCTTTCATTGTTAGAGGATAGGAATGGGGCTAAAATCCATATATTTAGCATATAAATGATAAAATAACTTTCAAAACAGGTTCCTACTTTAGCAACTGACTTACAGAATACTAGAACCTATTGAGTAATTAATATAATAGGCTTTTAGTCATCTAACTGCTCATTTTATGTTCACAGCGGCTTTCTCACCACTCTGTTTCTGCTTACTCTTCCGTTCTTTTGCTTCTTTACACACAAGCTTGCTTAGCAGTTAGCGTGGCTTCTTATCTTGCGCCAGTGAGAATTTTTCTTGTAAGAAATGTACTGTATTTGCCACCATATGCTGTATGTCTCTTCAACTCACCAACACATCTCTGGTACTCCTTGGAACCACACTTCTTCATTGTCACTAGACCACCGTCAGATGCATTCATGGACACTCCGAAAAACACAATGTCTTTATGTGCGTATGGGTGCAATAAATAATAGATTCCTATTATTTGTTTTTTTTGTTTTTTATGAAATAAATATATAAAAGGTGAAATATGATGTATTCTGTTTGTACATTTTATGTTTGTCTTGCGAACATGCTGTGCATATAAAGACGAGTTGAATTGTTTACATTTTTTGCAGCTTTCTTTTTTTCCTCGGCTGTTTTGAGTACCTCCTTACCGCCGCAAGATGGCAGAAGTGTGACGCCATGACAGTTTGCAGCCACCGGAAAACACCCATCGAAGAAGAAAAAGACGGAAGTTAGTGACGTTTGTAGACAAAAGAGCTAAGGCAACGACGTGTAAGCGACTCAAAAACATCGACAATGTTGAAAGAGTTGGTGAAGGCGCGACTAATGACGGCGGCTGGTGAAATATTGGCGCTGTTTGAAAGAACGATAGCGTCCTACGAGAAGGAACTTTGTCGAACAAGAGAGGAGAAGGTTCGACAACTGGAAGCTGTTAGCAAGACTCACTTTGCGTTACACGTTGAAGGTATTTTTACATGTTCACTAACCTTATTATTTATAATCTAACATCCTTTCAATGTCTTGTTTACAGGGTTCGAGGGACAACATTATACCAGTTTGATTTCACAATAGCGTAAATATGCAATCAAAGATGGCGGCCAAAGTGCACTACTACTCTTGTGTTGGTGGTGACTTTATAAGCACTGAATCTTGGTTATTTGCAAGTAAATAAATTAACCGTAATCTCAGACATAATAATCATAATGACTTATCGCAGTGGTTTTCAAATTGGGGGGTTTCAAATTATTTATCTAAATAATTTTATCTCCAAAAGGGGTGCATAAAAAGTTAGGGAACCGCTGACTTATCATAAGTGTAATTTTTATGGCCACAAACAAAACAATGCATAAAAAAAGCTGTAAAATGTGGTTCAATCAATAACTCCTACTTGTCCGGCAGACATCCAGGAGATGATTGTTGGTGAAGGAGAATTCCGGTCTCAGCTGCAGGGGTGTACGTCCACTTTGAAGCAGGAGGATCCTCACCCCCACCTTGTTAAAGAGGAAGAGGAGAAACTCTGGTTCACTCAGGAGGAAGAGAAGGCTCTCACCAAGTTTCCACAGACTAGTATGTCTGACAAGACTGAAGAGCATGAAGACAAACCATCTGAGTCCTCACAGCATCATTGCAATCCAAGTGAGGAGAACGGCATGGTGCGGCCTCCATGCGGCACTGGTGGGGACCACTGTGGAAGATCACAATCAAAAACATTGAACATGTTGAAAGAGTTGGTGAAGGAGCGACTAATGGCTGCAGCTGAGGAAACATCGGCGCTGTTTGACAGAACGATAGCGTCCTACAAGGAGGAACTTTTTCGAACGAGGGAGGAGAAGGAGCGAAATCGACAACAACTGGAAGCCTTTAGCAAGACTCACATTGTGATGCATGATGAAGGTTTACATGCTCACTAACCTTAATCATTTAACACACTTTCTGTGTTTTACTTTTGTCTTACGATTCCATCAATCCATTCGTTTTCCATGACGCTTATCTTCATTAGGGTCGTGGATCATTGAATATAATAAGTGTCAATAATAGAGCCTGAACAAAACTAAAATAAGTTGTTAAATCAATAAAATTCTGTTTGTTTTCTGCAGACATCCAGCAGATGATTGGTTGTCAAGAAGAACATTGCAATCGGCCGCAGGTTCGGAGCCCCACTTCAAAGCAGGAGGAGTCACAGCCTCCCCACGTTAAAGAGGAAGAGGAGGAAATCTGGATCACTCAGGAGGGAGAGGAGACTGATCTCGCCAAGTTGCCACTGACTGTTGTCTCTGTGAAGATTGAAGAGCGTGAAGACAAACCACCCGAGTCCTCGAAGCTTCATCACAGTGCAAGTGAGGAGAACAGAGGGGCGAAGCCTCGAAGCAGCAGCAGCAGCTCACCACAACACATAACAGCAACTGATGGAGACCACTGTGGAGGATCACAAGGACAAGCTTCGCTATCAGATAGCGATGATACATCACACGTCAGCATAAATATGGAATCGCACATGAGAGGAGACTCAGGAGTTAAGCCTTTTACTTGCTCTGTTTGTGATAAAAGATTCTCTGTCAAAAGAAATATGCTATCACACATGAGAAGACATACAGAAGAAAAACTCTTCAGTTGTTCAGACTGCGGTAAAAAGTTCTTCCAAAAGGTACACATGCTATTACACATGAGAACGCACACGGGAGAAAAACCTTTTAGCTGCTCAGACTGTGGTAAAAGCTTCACTCAAAAGGTAAATATGCTTGCACACATGAGAACGCACACAGAAGAAAAACTTTTTAGTTGCTCAGACTGTGGTAAAAAGTTCTTCCAAAAGGTGCATATGTTATCGCACATGAGAACGCACACAGGAGAAAAGCCGTTTAGCTGCTCAGACTGTGGGAAAAGTTTCACACAAAAGGTAAATATGCTGGCACACATGAGAACGCACACAGGAGAAAAACCTTTCAGTTGCTCAGACTGTGGGAAAGCATTCTCTCATCAGGCACACATGAGAACACACATGAGAACGCACACAGGAGAAAAACCTTTCAAATGCTCCACATGCGGCGATGAATTTTCTCGAAAGTCATCTTTGAACAGACACATGCAGAGTCACTGATTATGGCTTTTTGTCTGGTGCTGTATTTGACTGGACATGAATGCAACACTTGCTGTGTCTGTCTAGATGGGAATATATGGGAATAATATATAACAAGGCAAAATATATTATCATGTCTCAATCAACTTCCTTGTGTACATTGTTTCCTATGATCCATGCTAATTTTGTCCTTGTTAATTTTATTGATCTCGACACAGAATAAATGATAGCATCAGGAAATAGGCTGTTGATTGAAAGAGTACAGTGAACCTCACATAAAACATCTGTGTGGTAAAATGTGCTGGATTTAATCATATTCGGAATAATACTTTGCAGACATGACAAAGGTGCTGTTGTGGTTCCTGTTGCAAAAATACTGAAAAACTTCAGACCTGTCTTTTCTGGCGTCCTTTGTGATGAAGATCTTAGAAAAGATGGTCAGGTGTGAGATTTTAGGGCTTACTCAGGAGCTTTAGATCCTTTGCAGTTTGCACATTGCCCCCCACAGAGGTGTGGTGGATGCTACCCCAAAAATTGTTGGATATGCTTTTTGGAGAAAAATGGAACACATGCCCATCTGCATTACTTTGTTGTGGTGAAAAGGGAGCAGAGGCCAAAGGCAAATTAGCAGTGAGTCTACGTTATTTTTTATTCATTAATTATGTATGTGGGCCGCACGGTGGCTGAGTGGTTAGCACATTGGCCACACAGTCAGGAGATCTGGAAGACCTGGGTTCAAATCTCCAATGGGCATCTCTGTGTGGAGTTTGCATGTTCTCCCCGTGCGTGTGTGGGTTTTCTCCGGGTACTCCGGTTTCCTCCCACATTCCAAAAACATGCATGTTAGGTTAATTGGCGACTCTAAAAATTGTCCATAGGTATGAATGTGAGTGTGAATGGTTGTTTGTCTATATGTGCCCTGCGATTGACTGGTGACCAGTCCAGGGTGTACCCCGCCTCTCGCCCAAAGCCAGCTGGGATAGGCTCCAGCATCCCTGTGACCCTAATGAGGATAAGCGGTACAGAAAATGAATGAATGAATGAATGAATTATGTATGTATGGATTATTATGATTTGGTACGTATTACTGCACTACAAATTGGACGCCTACGCTTTCAGGCTGGGGAAAGGGTCCTAACGTGCCAAACAGCAGTTCAGAGTACCCAGCCTTCTTGGAGTCTATCAGAGCGGTTCTGGAGAGCACCCCAGCTGGTGTCAGTGTTCTACTGAGAGACTTCAACGCCCATGTGGGCAATAACTGTGACTTGGAGGGGCGTGATTGGGAGGAACGGCCTCCCTGATCTAAACCCGTGTGGTGCGTTGTTGCTGGGCTTCTCTGCGAACCACAGTTTGTCCATAACAAACACCATGTTTGAACATAAGAATGTCCATAAGTGGCACTTGGCACCAGGACACCCTAGGTCGCAGGTCTATGATCGACTTTGTAGTCGTACCATCAGACCTGCGCGGGTGATGAGAGTGGCTGAGCTGTCAACTGATCACCACCTGGCGATGAGTTGGATTAGATGGCAGAGAAGGATGCCGAACAGACCTGGTAGACCCAAACGCGTAGTGAGGGTGTGCTGGGAACGTCTGGCAGAGTCTCCCGTCTCCCGAGTCTTCAACTCTCATCTCCGGCAGAGTTTCGCCTGCATCTCGTATATTCGGGTCCGAATGGGCCGTATTCCGTGCCTCCATTGCAGAGGATGCCAGTCGTAGTTGCGGCCGCAAGGTGGTCGGTGCCAGTCGTGGCGGCAAGACCCGAACCCGATGGCGGACACCAGGGGTTAGAGCTGCCGTCAAGCTAAAGAAGGAGTCTTATCAAGCAAGAATGGCTTGCGGGACTCCCGAAGCAGCTGGCAGGTACCGGCAGGCCAAGCGGCACGCTGCTTTGGTGGTAGACGAGGCAAAAACCCGGGTGTGGGAGGAGTTTGGTGGGGCTAAAGAGCACGACTTTCAGGCTGTGACCTTCAGAGTTACAATAATTCAACCTGGAGGTCACAAAAGCATGGACAAGTTTTTCTGCATCTGGCAGGAATTTTCTGATTTTCCTTGCTTTTCATAAATGGACAATTGTCGTATTTGGGAACTAAAAGAAAGGTCCTGATCGAAGATGACACCAAAGTTTCGGACTGTATTGTGGGGGGTGATTGCAAGACCATCTAGGGCAGTAATATCATTTGCAAGCTTGTCTCTGAAGTGCTGGGAACCAAGGACTATGAGTTCAGTTTTATTTAATAATAGTAAAAAGTTTGAAGTCAACCTGGTCTATATGTCGTTCAGACACGCCTGGAGTTTGAACAGCTACTAGCTTGGTTAGGTTTCATTGGTTTCAAGTACAGTTGTGTGTCCTCTGCAATTAAAATGAACTGAGTGTTTTCTAATGACATTACCTAAAGATGACATGTAAAGGCTGAATAATGCTGGTCCTAGCACAGAACCCTGAGGGATACCATACCTTCCCGTGTCTGGATTCTGTATTGCTAACGAATAAAACCATTTGAATCCAGTTTTTTTTAATGGCAAAAGTGAGTTCTACTCACTACTGTATTAGAATTTGTTGGTCTATTGTGTTGAATGCTGCTGTAAGGTCTAGTAAAACTAATTGGGGGGGGGCTTTGCCATGCACACTTTTTATTATCGTTTTTTTTCGGACTACAAGCTGCTGCTTTTTTCTCTCCCTTAGAACCCTGCTGCTTTAATAACAAAGCGCCTGTTACGTCGTGGGTCTGGTCTTGACCCCAAATGCAGAGGCGAGAGGCAAAGTGAGTGAAAACACATTCCTTTAATAGTCCGGGCGATAGAAAAAAAAAAGGCACAAGGAAAAGAACAAGGCTGCGGCAGGAGGCCACTGGCGCACCGAAGCGACATGGGTTCAGTTTGGCAGAGGAGCTGGCGAAGGATGTAGACCGAGGGAATAGGAGGGAATAATCCAGCGTCTGCCAGCTGGATGCACTCCCTAAATAGTCGGCTGGGAAGAGGTGCGACAAGTAGCTCCGCCTCCCGCCAGGTGCAAGCCGTCTGCACAGAAGATCAGGAGAACGCAGAGACAACAACACACAGGAATGTGCACATAGCAGTAACCCCCCCCCCCCAAGAACAGGCGCCACCTGGCGGCTTACCTGGCTTCTCCGGGAACCGTTTGTAAAACTAAGATAATAGTGCGGGATCGACAATAAGGGAGCCCGAGACCCAGGAACGGTCCTCGGGGCCGTACCCCTCCCAGTCGACCAGGTACTGGAAACCCCTTCCCCTTATTCTCACGTCCAAAATGGTCTTGACAGAAAAAGCAGGGTGACCGTCGATTAATCTAGGAGGCGGCGGAGGCACTTCTGGCGGACTGAGACTACTGGAGGCAACTGGCTTGAGGAGAGGCACATGGAACGCTCGGTGCATCCTGAGGGAGTCCGGGAGGCGGAGCAGAACAGACTAGGAGTTAAATACACCGTCAATAGGATAGGGGCCAATGTACCTGGGTTGTAATTTCTTGGAATCCGTGTGGAGCGGAAGGTCCCGGTGGAAAGCCACACACTCTGTCCAGGTTGATTGTCCGGGGCCACGGAGCGATGTTGATTGGCCAGGCGCTGGTTGCGCTCAGAGGTGCGAGCCAAGGCCGCCCTGATGTTCTGCCAGGCCAAGCGTGCCCGACGTAGGTGAGCCGCCACTGAAGGCACTGCGGAATCCAACTCCAAAGAAGGGAAAGCCGGTGGCTGGTACCCGTATGCTCCGTGGAAAGAAGACAGTCCCGTGGCCGAGCAGACGATGGTGTTGCGAGCTTACTCGATCCAAGGCAGGTTGTAAGCCCATGAGGCCGGTTGTTGGTGGCAGATGCAACGGATGGCGGCCTCTAAGTCTTGATTGGCCCTTTCCGTCTGACCGTTGGACTGGGAATGGTACCCAGAGGACAAGCTGGGTGACGCCCCCAACGCCTTGCAGAAGGCCTTCCAGACCGCTGATGAAAACTGAGATCCCCAGTCCGAGACGTTGTCTAGCGGGATGCCGTGGAAGCGGAACACGTGCTGCACAAGAAGATCCGCCGTCTCCAGGGCAGAAGGAAGCCTCGGCAGAGCCAAAAAATGAGCCAGCTTTGAGAACCGGTCCACGAAAGTTAGGACGACAGTGTGACCCTTAAACGGCGGTAGACCCTTCACGAAGTCCAGGGCCACATGCGACCAGGGCTGGGAAGGAGAGTGTAAAAGGTGGAAGAGTCCTGCTGGAGCTCGATGGGACGCCTTGTTCCGGGCACAGACGGCGCAGGCCACCACAAACTTCCTGACATCTTTCCTGAACGAGGACCATCAAAACCTTTAAGATAGCAGGAAGCAGGTCCGTGTTACCCCCGGATGGCAGGCTACCTTAGATTTGTGCGCCCAACGTAGAACTATGGAGCGAAGTTCGGGCACCACAAACAAACACCCGGCCGGGCAGTTCACCGGAGGGGAAGCCTTCCGGGCGGCCTCGGCCCCTTGATGTTCCACCTCCCACTGTAGAGCCCCCAGAACACAGGACGATAGTAAAATGGTCTCTGGGGAAGACTCCTCCGACAGAGGAGAGTACAGTTGGGAGAGAGCTTCAGGTTTGCCATTCTTGGCGCCGGGGCGGTAAGTGAGGGTGAAGTTAAATCGGGTAAGAAACAGGGCCCAGCGTGCCTGCCTGGGATTCAGTCTCTGAGCGGCTTGAATGTACGCCAGGTTTTTGTGGTCTGTGAGGACTATAAAAGGAATCTCGGAGCCCTCCAGCCAGTGCCTCCACTCCTGAAGAGCCAATACGACCGCCAGTAACCTCCGGTTGCCAATATCGTAGTTCCTCTCAGCGGGGGTCAGGCGTCGTGAGAAGAAGGCACAAGGGTGCAGCTTGTGGTTGGAGTCAGAGCGCTGGGAGAGAACTGCCCCGACGCCCGTGTCCAAAGCGTCGACCTCGACAAAAAATTGAGAAGACGGGTTAGGGTGAACAAGCACAGGTGCCTTGGTGAACAGGCTCTTAAGTGTCTCGAACGCGGAATTTGCATCTGGGGACCACCGAAAAGGTACCTTGGTGGATGTTAGCCTAGACAAAGGTTCCGCGACCCGGCTAAAATTACGTATGAACCGGTGATAAAAATTCGCAAAGCCAAGGAACCTTTGAAGGTGCTTTCTTGATATAGGAACGGGCCAGTCGACCATGGCCTGGATCTTGGCCAGATCGGCACCAAGTTGACCCTTTTCCACGATGAACCCAGGGAAGGAAATAGACGAAGAATGAAAGATGCACTTCTCTGCTTTAACAAAGAGTCGGTTGGCGAGGAGTCGCTGCAAGACTGACCGGACCTGCTTAACATGCTCATCTAGTGTGGCCGAGAAAATTAAAATATGATCAAGGTAGACGAACACAAAATTGCCCAGCATGTCGCGTAAGATGTCGTTAACTAACAGCTGGAAGACCGCCAGAGCGTTAATGAGACCTAACGGCATGACTAGGTATTCAAAGTGACCCAGGGGAGTGTTGAACTAGTCTCCCTCCGGAATACGGACCAGGTGGTACGCGTTGCGCAGGTCGAGTTTTGTGAAAAATTTGGCGGCGTTAAGTGGACTAATAGCAGAGTCTATAAGTGGTAAGGGGTACTTATTCTTGTTTAGAGCCCGGTAGTCAATGCACGGACGGAGGTTCTTGTCCTATTCAACAAAGAAGAATCCAGCCGCTAACTGGGAGGAGGAGGAGGGACGAATAAGACCCAACGCAAGCGAGGAGGAAATCTATTCTTCGAGCGCCGCTCTCTCGGGACCCGAGATGTTATAAAGACGCGCAGTCGGCAGCGTCGCGCCCTGCAAGAGGTCGATGCAACAGTCCTAGGGGCAGTGTGCGACCAGTAGCTCCGCCTCCCGCCAGGTGCAAGCCATCTGCACAGAAGATCAGGAGAAGGCAGGGACAACAACACACAGGAATGTGCACATAACAGCGCCTTGTTTATGGATTTTTTGGCACTTTGGGTGTGTTCAAATTCACTACTGGTTGGCGCGAGTGTTCCAACAACACTCTTGCGTTTCCGTGTGTATCAGCGCGCGCTCGGAGTATGTTGTTCAACGCACGTGTCATAGTTTTGGTTTAAACTGAGCGTGCGCGCTCCCGCGACCCGCATGCAGTGTTCAGCAGGCGTGCAAATCTCTGCCCAACACCGCCTGACCCCCAGCCTCTCTCGCCTTCCTCACCGGGCACCGACCCTGGATCAGGGCACAGCAATGGCGGCCGGCGGTCCGGACGCATGGTTGCTCTCTCAGCCGGGCATGTGTTAAAGCTGTGTTACAGGCAGTGTTTGGAAACAAGGTATGTAAAAAAACAATTTCAAAGTTTATGTGTATTTAATGTTTATATGCGCAGCACAATCAAACTTCAAACAAAAAAGGAGCCTAAGAGCACGTAGTTCAATGCAGGTAATAGCTTCCTTCTCTTCAAACGGCTTCTAGTAGTAAGAAGATCTTGGGGATAGGTTTTTCGAGTTGTCCAGTCTTTGTCTTCAGTTGTACAGCCCTCACCAGTCCATCTTTTTGTTTCTGTTCTTCGGGTAAGGCTGAGCGCCTTCCACCCACTCTCAGCAAACCATGATGTAGTACGGGATCAAGTTTGTAGATGGTGGTCCGGCTCTTTACCACTGATGATCCACTTTGCAGGACTGATTTCTTCTTTGAAACTTGCATGCTGACTATATTGTATAAAGGTGGTTTCTGCTCTGGAGAGGTCGTTTACTGACAAAACCTTTTGACAAACCAAAACAGCAACTCTAGCCTATTTCATTTCCTCCTCCATGGCGCCATAAGCTGTACGGTACGTACAGGCTGTACGCCTGTAGAGCAGACACCAACTTCTTTCTTTTTATGGTCAATTCCAGCAAGGCATTCTTCAGTTTCAAGAACCAAGCTACTGAGGCCCTTAGCCTGGCCCTGACAGTAGTATCACACCCATCAAAAACCAGCGAAGCTGAGGGGGTCCAACTTCCATTCTGTGCCATTTTGTTCAAAAGGTCAGCAAGGCGTATTTCACAATATACAGTAGCTTTCTTTTTTTGTCCAACTGTCCCTAGTAGCTAGATCACAGAAAAACCTCTAAATAGGATATTTTTTAGCATTATTATTCATGTAGACATGAAATAACACCCCTTTACACTCTTATTACCCAATATAGTAGACACAATGTGGGACTATAAGACATAGAGAACCTGATTAGCACCTTCTGAATACACTTTTTTTAAACGTGAAATAATACCCATATAGTCACCTTTACACTCTTATTAAGCAATATAAGACATGATAAAAGATAAAAGGATGATTACGCTTAGAAATATCGTGTAATACAAAGATGGGAGTGAATGAGGCACATCAAAAGTTTCATCTATGATATCTAATAAACTGTGTAATAACACAAGCAAAAGAAGATAAATCAGCCAGGGGCGACCTGGCTGATCTGGTTTTCAGCAGACAAATCGGGTTCTTGGAATATTCAATGTCACATGTCTGGTGAGGAAGAAGCGTGAATATGTGCGAGAGGTTGAAACAGTCCGACTAGAAATAGTCGGACTCACCTCAACACACAGTTTGGGCTCTGGAACCAAAATCCTCGAGAGGGGCTGGATCTTGGCAGGGGAGAGGCGCTGAGCTGGTGTGACCTTATCAATAGCCCCTGGTAATAGCCTCGGTGCCTCTGTGTTGGAGTTATCCCCGGTGTCATTTCCCTACACCTTCGGCCTGTTGACTGTCGGCAGTTCAGAGTACCTAGCCATCTTGGAGTCTATCAGAGGGGTGCTGGAGAGCACCCCAGCTGGTGACTCAAGTTCTACAGGGAGACTTCAACGGCAGTGTGGGCAATGACAGTGTGACCTGGAGGGGCATGCTTGGGAGGAACGGCCTCCCAGATCTGAACCCGTGCAGTATGATGTTATCGGACGTCTGTGCGAACCACACACAGTTTGTCCATAACAAAACACCATGTTCCAACATAAGTGTAGCGGCAACTAACCTTCCTTTGTTGCTTCCTTTCGCAGGGCATAAAGTTTAGGACTCGTGTTTTCCGTAGATCCGCTGCTCACAGTCCAATAACAAAGTTTGGACACCGGTGTGTAAAAAGGGTGAGATTTATTTTCACTTTCAATCCTGTTGATTCCACGAAAAGAGTACCCCAAAAAATGCAAAACAACAAAGATTGCAGTGTTTCCACATCAATACAGTAATTGATCACTAAAACTGTAACATGGTAACACGTTAAGAAAAGCTGTTGCTCTGCGCCCTGCTGGAACTATCCAAAAAAACAAAAACAAACTCCTTTATGACAGTTACCAGTGCTTTACACCCGCATATAAAACAGGACAAACTAATGGAGCCCAGATTAATATTAACATTAATATTACAAATATCTTATTACAAAGCAAAATATCAACAAACTATATGCAAATTATTACTGGCTAATAATATATTTAGAATAAAGCATACTATGTAAACCTAAACACACTTTGTCATATTTTTGCTATGGCTTTAACAGTAAGCATGTCCCCAAGTGCACCAGTACACCCTAGGCTGTGAGGTCTATAATGGACTTTGTAATCGTATCATCAGACCTGCGTCTTGATGTACTGGACGCACTGGTCAAGAGAGCGGCTGAGCTGTCAAATGATCAGCTGGTGGTGAGTTGGATTAGATGGCGGGGGAGGATGCTGGACAGACCTGACATGTAGCGTGCTGGGGCCTCAGCCGCCCTGGCAAAGTCTATTTTTCCAAGTCCACAAAGCACATGTAGACTGGTTGGCCAAACTCCCCCATACTCTCCAGTACCATCGCAAGAGTGTCCAGTGTTCTGCAACCAAGACGAAAACCACATTGCATTCAACCGCTTCTCTCACAGTGTCCCGTGGGGGGTGCTCCAGGAGTACTAGATTAGTGGCGCGCTACTACGTGCCATTGGGTCTTTGTACAATCAGAGCAGAAGCCTGGTTTGCATTGCCAGCAGTAAGTCCGGCCTGTTTCCGGTGAACGTTGGTCTCCACCAAGGCTGCTCTTTGTCACCCATAGTGTTTATAACTTTCATGGACAGAATTTCTAGGCGCAGTCAAGGCGTCGAGTCCACTTTCAGGGCCATAGGGTCTCGTCTCTGCTATTTGCAGAAGATGTGGTTCTGACGGCCTCATCAGGCTGTGACCTTCAGCGTTTACTGGAGTGGTTTGCAGCGGTGTGTGAAGCTTCTAGTATGAGACTCAACTCCTCCAATATATAGATATACACACACTACTTTTGGTCAGCCTAAAGGACCGACTGGAGTCACCCTATATTTTACTTCTCTTACCTCCCTACGGTGGAAACTAATTTCCGCCGCTTATATCCGCGATCTTGTTCTTTCTGTCTTGACCCATAGCTCATGACCATAAACAGAGAGCTTTGCCTTCCGGCTCAGCTCTCTCCTTACCGCCACAGTCCGGTAAAGCGACCACATTACTGAAGACGCTGCATCGATCCGTCTGTCGACCTCACGCTCCAGCCTTCCCTCACTCGTGAACAAGACCCTGAGATACTTGAACTCCTTCACCTAAGGCAAGACTTTACTCCCAACCTGGAGGGTACCATCCACCCGTTTCCGATTGAGAACCATGGCCTCGGATTTGGAGGTGCTGCGTCTCATCCCAGAAGCTTCACACTCAGCTGCAAACTGCTCCAGTAAACACTGAAGGTCACAGCCTGATAAAGCCATCAGGACCACATCGTCTGCAAATAGCAGAGACGAGATTCTAAGGTCACCAAACTGGACTTTGTTGACTCCTTGACTGCGCCTAGAAATTCTGTCCATGAAGGTTATGAACAGATTTGGACAAAGGGCAGCCTTGGCAGAAGCCAAGGTTCACCGGAAACAGGCTCGATTTACTGCTGCAATGCAAACCAGGTTCTTGCTACAATTGTACAAGGACCGAATGGCACGTAATAGCGCACCATCAATCCTATACTCCCAAAGCACCCCCCACAAGACACCTAGAGGGACGCAGTCGAATGCCTTTTCCAAGTCCACAAAGCACATGTAGACCGTTTGGGCAAACTCACATACCCTCTAGTACCCTTGCAAGGGTGTATAGCTGGTCCTGTGTTCCGTAACCGTGACGAAAACCACATTGCACCTCCTGTAACTGACGTTTGACCAATGGTCGTACACTTCCCTACAGCACCCGGGAATAGACTTTCCCAAGGGAGGCTTAAGAGTGTGATCCCACTATAGTTAGAGCACACCCTACTGTCACCCCTCTCAAAGATGGAGACCACCACCCCAGTCTGCCAGTTCAGCGGTACTGTTCCCAATTTCCATGCAATGTTGAAGAGACGTGTCAACCAAGACAGTCCCTAAACATCCAGAGCCTTGAGGAACTCAGGGTGAAACTCGTCTACCCCCGGAGCCTTGCCACGGGGGAGTGTTTTGACGACCCCAGATATCTCAGCCACGGTGACAGAACTGTCCGCGTTCTATCACTTTAAGTACATACAAATGTCAACTTGACGGCAGCCCAGACCTTTTGGTGTCCACCATCGGGTTCGGGTTTTGCCGCCACAACTGGCACCGACCACCTTGCGGCCACAACTGTGACTGGCTGCCTTGGCAAAGGAGGCACGGAATGCAGCCCGGACTCGACTCGATATCCCCTTCCTCACCAGGAATGCAGGCGAAGCTCTGCCGGAGGTGAGAGTCGAAGTATGAACGGGACGTTTTCAACACACCGTCACTAAACGTTTGGGTCTCCCAGGTCTGTCCAGCATTCTCCCCTGCCATCTAATCCAACTCATCTCCAGGTGGTGATTAGCCTCTCTCTTTAACCACATGTCTAGAACATGCGGATGCAGGTCTGATGATACAAGGACAAAATCGACCATAGACCTGCGACCTGGGTGTCCTGGTGCCAAGAGCACTTGTGGACATCGTTATATTCGAACATGGTGTTCACATACAAGTCCAACAACAACACACCGCACGGGTTCAGATTGGGAAGGCCAAGACCAAGTTGCCTGGACCCCCGCCCTCGACGGCCACCCAAATCACACAGCACCAGACCCTTATGCTTACCCCCGCAGTTGGTTGTTCTTTGGGGGGAGATCTTGGTGGCTTGTCTGGGCTTGGCCCGGCCAGGCCCCATGGGTGTAGGTCTGACCACCAGGCGCTCGCCTGCGGGCCCCTCCCCCAGACCTGGACCCAGGGTAAGGCCCTAGTTTCCCACGTCCGGGCGGGGTGCGGTCCCTTCTTTTTTTTTTCTTCATAAGGGTCTTCTGAATCACTCTTTGTCTGGCCCGTCACCTAGAAGCTGTTTGCCTTGAGACCCTACCAGGGGCATATAGCCCTCGACAACATAGCTTCTTGGATCACTCGGGCACTCAAACACCTCCACCACGATAAGGGGGTGATTTACGGAGGAGATAAAATAATATGATATATAATAGTATATATATATATAATATTATAAGTAAGAGCGGTACTGTGTAATATCCATCCATCCATTTTCTCCTGCTTACCCGAGGTCGGGTCGCGGGGGAAGCAACCTAAGCAGGGAAGCCCAGAGGTCCCTCTCCCCGGCCACTTCGTCTAGCTCTTCCCAGCGGATGCTGAGGCGTTCCCAGGCCAGCTGAGAGACGTAGTCATAGTCATAGTCTATTACTATGTGTAATAGACATCACTTTTTCTAATTTATTTTCCTTTGGTTACAAGTATATCGGGATCTTGTTCATGAGTGAGGGAAGGTTGGAGCGTGAGGCCGAAAGACGTATCGGTGGAGCGTCTGCAGTAATGTGGTTGCTGTACAGTAACATCATGGTGGAGAGCTGAACTGGAAGGCAAAGCTCTCAATTGCCTCATCTATTGATCTATCTAATAATGTAAACAAGCATATTTAGAAGGTGATAAAGAGGTTTTCTATGCTGTAGCTTCGATTTTGCTAATGCTTCAAATGATCAAAATAGTGTAAGTATTCCACGTTACTGCTTGCTCACAACGTGGATAGAAAACCATAAAACATATTTGTAGCTTTTTGGAGGGGTTTTAATAGCAGCCTTTCTACGTGCAATGGGTGTGTCCCATTACGTTTCAAACAAATTCAAATGGCATGAATGGAAAGTCCCGTTAGGTCGTTTTTAACGCATTCACTTCGACTAGTAACAGTTTTTACAGCCTATCAAGTCTTTCCATTTCAGTGGCTTCTGGGTGAGGGGATCCAGGTCATGACGCGCTCCAAACTCGTCAAGACAACAACTTATGTGGCAAATCAAACTGAATTAATTAATTGTTCCAAGTTTCCCCGTAGATAGAACAAGAGTGAGAAGCCGGTCTCTACTCTCTTTGCAAGAATTCTAAGTGTCCATCAGATAAGAAACAATAAGTCCAAATGAGGGACTGCAGGCAGGTCGGGTAGAATCCAACATTAACTTTTATTGCAAAGAAAATATCCCAAGTTTTTCCGTGGACAAAGTGATTCTTTCAGGCTGCACATGAATTTTGATACTGCTTGTTGTGTTTGACCTTCTGCTTTAGCTAATTTGATTGGTCTAATTACCCAAGGGTCATATTTACTGCATACTGTATAACATTTACACATATCCATGTATATTCATATTCATACATGACAAATACAACAAACCCAAACATATAACTTCATTTACTGTACTGGCACACATTTGTTCCTTGCTAATTGAGATTTGTATCCAATGCTTGTATGCACTGGAGTTTTTAAATACCAATTATTTATAATCATACATACCATGTGGTGACATTATCACTTTTCTTTTGTTTATCTAGAATGGTGTCCCTTCTTGTATCATGCATTATTGTCTTGTGCAGCATCAAAGCGGACCTTCGGACAAATGTATTGTCACAAACTGAACAACCAAAAGGTTTTTCTAACATGTGCGTCTTCGTGTGTCTCGTCAAAGCCAATCTTTTTGCAAATTTCTCACCGCAGACTGAACAACTAAAAGGTTTTTCTCCGGTGTGCATCATCATGTGCCGCGTCAAAGTGGGTTTTTTAGCAAATTTATCGCCACAGACTGAACAACTAAAAGGTTTTTCTCCAGTGTGTGTTCTCATGTGTGATTCCATATATGACTTTCGAGAGAATCGTTCATCACAAACCGAACAACTAAAGGGTTTTTCTCCTGTGTGAGTTATCATGTGCCGCATCAAGGTGGACCTTCGAGCAAACTTATTGGCACAAACTGAACAACTAAAAGGTTTTTCTCCTGTGTGTGTTCTCTCGTGTTGAGTTAGAAGGCTCTGAAAAGAAAATCTTTTAGTACAAACTGTGCATGTGAAACATTTTTTACCCATCTTCTTTTTAGAGCATTCCGAGTGGTTGTTGTCAGTGTGAGTCCTCATATCACCTTCACAGTCTGTATCGCTGCTCAGAGCTTCTTGGCTATGGTCCCTATCTTCATGCTCAGAATCTGATCTTGTGTCATCGCTATCTGATAGCGGAGCTAAGAGTTTGTCTGCTTGTGATCCTCCACTGTGGTCTCCATCGGCTTCTGTTGTCGTTTGTTGTGATGAGCTGTTGCTGCTGCTGCTTGGAGGCTCTGCCCCTCTGTCCTCCTCACTTAGACTCTGACGAAGCTGTGAGGACTCAGGTGGTTTGTCTTCATGGTCTTCAGTCTTCACAGAGAAAGTCAGTGGCAACTTGATTAGGTCAGCCTCCTCCAACCCAAGAAGACACTCTCCCTCCTGAGTGATCCGCAGTTCCTCCTCTTCCTCTTTAAAATGGGAGGGCTGGGGACACTCTTGCTTCAAAATGGAGGACCCCCCATCCATCTGAGGGCGATGTTCTTGATGAGAAATCATTTGCTGGACATCTGCAGGACACAAAGAACACGAAACAGAGGGAGATTGATGATCTGATGATGGACCAGCAGGAGATTATGGATGAAAGAGAGAAGTGGTTTCTAAACACATAATCTAGGTAGATTAGTCCTATTACATGCATTTAAAATGATTTACATGGGCCAGTGCTTAAACAGTGGCCCAAAAAAGCAGAAAAATGGAAAATATACAAATGTTCTCCAAAAACGATGCTTTTTATTTTTAGAAAATGTAGTGACATGCCAAATAAGTGTGTATTGTGTTGGCTTTGGTTTCATGTTCACTTCTTGCTTTGAGGAAGGTGCTTGTGCAAATGATTCAGTATGTCTGAAGGTCTGTGGGTGCTTATCACGTCAGTCGTGAGCGTGTATGTGTATGGGGGGACAGAATATGGTGCTACACCCCTGGTCATGCGTAATATTAGATAATAAAAAAACAAGCAAAATCATAATATGATCAAATAAAATGAAACGCGCAATACAGTTAACAAAGCAAAAACGACGACCCGCCACATGACCTGCAAGTCGTTTTCCTATTGGTTGGTTGGTAAATCAACATGGCGCCCATCAATTTCACTAAAAAGCACATTTTCTAAAAACACTGAGCGCATAGTAGCAAATGTGCAGTACATAGTGTGCTAGAAAAGTGGACAAGAACAGTGAAAATACCTTCAATGCGTAACACAACGTGAGTCTTGCTAACAGCTTGTAGTTGTCCTCCATGTCGCTCGTTCTTCTCCCTCGTTCGAACAAGTTCCTCCTCGTAGGACGCTATCGTTCTTTCAAACAGCGCCAATATTTCATCAGCCGCCGCCATTAGTCGCTCCTTCACCAACTCTTTCAACATTTTTTTTATCTTTGTTTACTAGATGATGCCGCGTATAATCCGCCCTTTGTCTGCCGTTGTGATGTGTCGGTTGCGAGCGAATCGGGTATAAGAGCCGGCTTTTTCAAATTTACGAAAGGAGCCGGGTTGTGATGTTGGGAGCCGATACAGCAGCTGGTGCTGCGCTGGTCCAAAAGACCAAATTTGTCCCTTTCCCAAAAATTTCCCTAAGTTCCCCAAAACAAAGACAGTTATGTGTGATAAAATGTTGTACATTTATAACACTGGTTGATGTAAATAAACAATACAGGTCTTTGTTGTTAAATTTTATAATATTAAGTAACATATATTTATTATATTTCATTTAGGATTTAATAAACCAATTTAAAAAGGAAAACATTTCATATCATATAATTTTTACATGAGTAATTTTATTTCACACAGTACACGTAATTTGGCAATTGGGACAAAAGTCTGAGGAGTCGAAAGAGCCGGCTCGTATTCGTGAGCCGAGCCAAAAGACATGGCTTTCTAATAAGACCCGGAACCCCCATCACTAGTCTGCCTTGAAAGGTTGCTTACGTCCGGCCTTTTTCTTCTTCGACGGAAGTTTTACGACAGCATCCACGACCTCACACTGCTGCCATCTTGCGGCGGTATTGAAGACTAAAATCAACCTATTAAATTCAGGTATTCAGGTAGTATAAAAATTAGGGGTGTAACGAGTCTTTTTTAATAACGATTCGTTTCATATCACGATTTGTGGTTGTCTCTCTGCCTCTCTGCTTAATAAAATCTATGTGACAGGGGATAGTATTTTATACTTTTCCCTGGCAGAGCAAATCTCTTTAGCATCTACGAGCACCTAGAGCATACATACTATCTACCCTAATGGCCGGGCAGGGCACACACAGACACAAAAAAGAAGATTTCTGTGTGAAGCTAATCTATTCACAAGAATACCCCGCAAAGTCCCCTGTTAAAAAAAGGCATGTGCAGAAGAGGTTACAATTTGCCAAAGAACTCATCAACTGGCCTAAAAAGAAATGGAGGAACATTTTGTGGACTGATGAGAGTAAGATATTTTTTGGCCCAGGGGCCCCAGACCTTTAGTGAGACGACCCCCAATTCTGAATTCAAGCCACAGTAAACAGTGAAGCCAGTGAAGCATCATGATATGGGCACGTTTCTCCTACTTTGGTGATGGGCCTATTTATCGCATAGCAGGGATCATGGATCAGTTTGCATTCATAATATTTAAAGAGGTCATGTTGCCTTATGCTGAAGAGGACATGCCCTTGAAATAGCTGTTTCAACAAGACAATGACCCCAAACACACTAGTAAACCAGCAAAATCTTGGTTCCAAACCAACAAAATTCATGTTATGGAGTGGCCATCCCAATCCCCCGTATCTTGATCAAATGGAGAACTTGTGGGGTGACATCTAAATGCTGTTTCTGAAGCAAAACCAAGAAATGTTCATGAATTGTGGAAAGTTGTTAAAGAATCTTGAAGTGGAATAACAGCTGAAAGGTGCCACCAGTTGGTTGACTCCATACCACACAAATGTGAAGCAATAATAAAAAACTAAATATTAGTTGTCATTTACAGGACTGCCAAATCCTAGAAACAAAAAAACTTTGTAAAAAAATAGTTTTTAGTTTGTAAAGTCAATGGCAGACGCTTCCATTTTTGGAACACCCCCTTTCAGCTATTTGCCCAATTGCACAACCTTAATCAGAATCAGAATCAGAATCAGAAAAACTTTATTGCCATTGTAAGTGAACAATTCACAAACTAGGAACTTTCTTTGGCGACTCAGTGCAACGTAGAATTCTAAGTAAACATAGAGTATTAAATAAACATAGAACTAACTAAACATAGAACCTGAGTAAAAAGTTGAAATCACTGATAAGTAA
>QODF01000118.1:1354757-1421359 GCA_024372805.1 Oostethus manadensis | reverse complement strand
AAACTGTTCTTGTGGCGAGAGGTTCTGGTCCGAATGGACCGTAACCTTCTGCCAGAGGGGAGTGGCTCAAATAGTCCATGTCCAGGGTGGGAAGAGTAAGCAAGTATCCGGCCTGCTCGCCCCCGAGTTCTGGAGACGTACAGGCCCTGGAGAGATGGAAGGCTGCAGCCGATCACTTTTTCGGCGGACGCACGATGCGCTGCAGTCTGTGTTTGTCCCTGGCAGTTGCCCCGGCGAACCACACTGTGATGGAGGAGGTGAGGATGGACTCAATAATGGCCGTGTAGAATTGCACCATCCATGACAGCAGCAACCTCGTACAAAATCAATCAGTGTGGTTCAAATAATTGTGGACATATTTCACAGAGAGACAAATTGCAGTCATACAGCAGCAGGTCACCAATTTTAGATGCAGTGCTTGCTATTTACACCTTTTCTCACACATCACAAACCAACAGCAGCTTTTTAGCTCAAATGCCTACCTCACTCACGGTGCAACCCAAGAACAAAACCACAGTGTTCGTTCCGGAGGGCCTCTCGTGTCTTGGAATTTTCGTATTATTGGACGATGTAACACATAAACGCCGCAATTCGTTCCAGCACCTCGAAAACAGTGTAAAATGTGAATATTGTACCCAGCCGAGAGAAATATGTTCATTAATGACAATATAATCATTTACATGTGCAATAATGTCTAGCGAGGTCAGCTTGATGGAGGAGGAGGGAACTACGTTTTGCAGAAATCATACATAAGTTTACGTACTGTAACTTTATTCACATGAATACAGTACATTACATACTAAACTTTACACTATGATTTTTTTTTTTTTTTAACAAAATACTTTTTTGTACGCTGAGCAACAGGACGCCATGATTGGCCATCATTAGGGATTCTGGGAGGAAGAGGAGGACGAGAAATAACCAAGATAACCAGCGGGAGGTCAGCTTCTTCTTCTTCTTCTTTGGTTTTACGGCGATTGGCATCCATTACTTTGGTGCAGTATCGCACCAGGGGAGGGCAGCTTGTACGGCAGTGCAGTACATTCAAAAATCTGGGCGGCACTTTCGATTTTCATTTTCGTATTTTGAATATTTTTTAGTTAAATTGGATGGAAATATCTTTGATTGCCCAATTCGTATTATGAATTATTTGTATAATAAGGTTTTGTAAGTCAATTTTGGTGTGCACCTTCTAGTAAAAGTTGTTCTGGAGACCGGATTTGATATATTTTTCAAATTTAACCCTCAAGACATGCTGGTTAGGCACGCTTATACTGTACATTAATGAATGAAAGACGTCATAAAATGTATGTGATCGATCCTCCTCCATAAATGCTAACCACAACCTTGCACAAAAGAAATACACGGAACTACTCTCAATAAGACTCAAAGCAATCCATGAGGTCGGAAAAAGTGTAGTAACACAGATGCGTGCAAATGATGAAATCAAACAAGCCTGAGCACAAGTGCATCGTGTGAGTGCAGTTGAGAGCATGCTGACAGACGCATTTTGTAGCAAAAGTGCGTTACATAGTTGGACTCGCGCTCACTCAGTTGTTCTCGACACAACAGAATTTCTCATTCATTTCATCACATTGCAAATGTCTCGTACATGTCTCAGTGTGTAGGTCCACATTTGCAAATGGTTAAGTGCAGGTAGCTACAGTTTGCACAGTTAATCTACACTTCGAATGGACCTTGTTGATCTAAACTGATTGTCAATTCTCAGGTTTAATGTATGTTCTCGTCAGGCCAACACGTGCACAATAGTCTGTTCAACTGTCAAAGTTAGTCTGTAATATACTGTAATACCTTGGAGGCCATGTATGAATCTCATTGGATGAATTGATTTTTGACAGCCAGGTGAAACTAGAACTTCGCAGTGATGATCAATGTCATGCACGTTAAAATGACAAACCTACAGCCGCAAAGAATGTGGTTGTTGAACATGACAAGCATTTACACAATTACGTTATTCCACTTCAGGCTCACCTTAAAAACAAAACCACTGTAATTATCAAATCAATGAAGAGGCCGACGCAGTAATTGTCAGAAGGATCCCAGTAAACACGTCCCGCAAGTTGCATTTCAACAACGAGGTCCTTTCCAATGTGACAGGGAAAGTGCGAAGCCGTCTGTCAATCAGCGGCAGATACTTTCCTGGAAATTCCAATTCTCAGCCTAGTTCAACTTCAGAGGCATAAAGTCGAAACAATTTTTTTTTTTTGGCAAATCCGCTGCCTGGTTTTAAAGACACGTCTGTTATGTTCCAAATTTTAAAAGCTACACTAATCACATTGATTGGTTTTTCATTTATAGTTATAACTATAGTAATAGTTACAGTAATAGTAGTTAGTTATATTTGATCACATTTTATAAAACCAATATCTTCAGACTAGTAACTACATTCTGTGCGCATACATGCACATACAATACGTTAAATTCCCCCTTAATTAAATAGATGGATAGATACATTAGATCTTGCATTGGTGATGGTAGGGTCGGATGGCCGCGTAAAGCCTTCTCCAGGACATTCCCAAGATTCTTAATGGGGTTAAGGTCTGGACTCCATGTGGGAAAATGATGTCTCATGCTCCCCGAACCGCTCTTTCACAATTTGAGCCCGAAGATTCCTGGCATTGTCACTTTGGAATTTGTCCGTGCCATCAGGGAAGAAGAAACCCTGATGGGTGATGAATAACCTGCTCATTCAGCATATTCAGGTAGTTGCCTGACCTCATTCTTTGAACACATAGCGTTGCTGAACCTAACCCTGACCACCTGCAGCAACCTCATACCTATTTGCTTAGTTAAATCCAGGTGGCGACTATATAAAGACATATATATGCTGCATAATTAAAGGGTATTGAATGTATTTTATATATGCATGTAGAATGTTGCCATAGCTTTGCTTTGCCTGAAGAGCTCTGACTTGCAATGCCTTCAAATATTCTGTGCTGGCTCCATCTAGTGGGTATGCAGCTCAAGAACCAAAAAGGCCCAGACTACACATCTTGGAATGTAAAAGTGACATTCCAGTTACTTGAAGCTGTTGCTCTGTAGAATTATAATGTGCATTGAAAGTGTCATTTTGGATTGGACAGGTTTCTTGTGTTGTCCTGATGGTGTGGCATGATATGATTAAAAAAAAATAATAATAAAATCCAAAAGTCACGTAAAATATGATTAAAGGCAGAATGAATGCATTTTGAAATGCTCTACAACAATGTAAATACAATATACATGTACAAATGCAATCAAAATGTTATTCCTCCAAATTTCCATTTCTAAAATGTTAGTACATCAGTACAGCATATCCCCTCGACTCCAGGGAGGATAAGAGGCATAAAAGATGAATGGATAGATATAAACACACAAACAAGGTAAACTTACACTAAACACTTCAGTTGGTGGATGTTTCTTAATGTTGGCGTCATGGGAAGGATGAAAACCAGTATTTATTGATTAAGTATCCAGTTTACAGAATATAAAACTTATAATATTTTAGTTTATACGGGTATATATGAAGGCCTTTTATTTGAAAAATGTATTACCGCATGCAAAATGATTAAACACCTTCCCAAACCAAAAAAGTATACTCATTCATTCATTCATTTTCTGTACCGCCTATCCTCATTAGGGTCACGGGGATGCTGGAGCCTATCCCAGCTGGCTTTGGGCGAGAGGCGGGGTACACCCAGGACTGGTCGCCAGTCAATCGCAGGGCACATATAGACAAACAACCAGTCACACTCACATTCAAACCTATGGACAATTTTTAGAGTCGCCAATTAACCTAACATGCATGTTTTTGGAATGTGGGAGGAAACCGGAGTACCCGGGAAAAACCCACACACGCACGGGGAGAAAAAGTATACTAATAATCAAAAAATAACACAACATATAACTTGTGAAAATATTAAAACATGTTTCAGTGTGGTGTGAAAATGATGAATGCAATGACGGTGCTGTTCTCATTGTAAATGTTTCTATTGTTTTTATCTCATTTGAATGTGAACCATCCAGTCTTGACTCACTCTTGTTCATGCATCACAAATACTGTAAAAGCTGTGTGATATTACTGACAGGATTCAAAGAATCGGGCTTTCGCCTTTGCTCCTCCGTGATTAAGTCCACTTTCCTCATTCCCCACTTAATTAACTGGGCCTTATTCTTTGTGAGTTGGTCAATTCAGCCCACAGGGGAGCTGCCATCTATCTCAGCTGAATGTAGAGGACTGATCACCAGTCATTAACATAAAATGTGTATTTTTTGGACTGTGGGAGGAAGAACACCAGCAAAACTTCATACATAAAAACCTTAGGTTTGAGGTGACCAAGATAGGCAGCAATAATATCAACTCCTCTTGCACTTTGCTGCATACATGATTATGTCAATGCTTTTCTTTTGGAAGAAGGAAGCTAAAGGGCATTTGTGTTTGTAGCATCACCTTTTTAATGTTAATAACCCAAATTACCGCCTACTACAAACCGGTGTGGCGCAATTTATCAGCAACATTTCAACTGTTTAATAATGTAATGCAAACAGTCAGCCTGCTTTTGCATGCACTATCCCTTTTCCAGGGACACAGGAATAGTCACATCACAATTGTAGCTTCTGCTGCAATCAGGGATACTAAGGCAAATGAAGGACCTGACCCACTTCACGGGGCCCTCTTGGGTGTGTAAATAACTGTGTGGCCTACCCCAAACAGCCCAAAATGATGGGCCATTGGGGTGGGTGCTATTCTTAGAGTACGTTACTATTTTTCTCAACCCCATCACAAGGACGGCTCAGGAGCACAATGAAAAAATAGATTCTAAAAGGAGAAAAAAATTTCCGAGAACTTATTTTAGGTTGGTGCTGCTTCTGTAAACCACACCTGCATACGGCAAACTATGTTTGTATTACCAGAAGATCCAATCAGTTTGCTTTTCTTGACTCCCGTGGTCCTCATTAGTCCAAATGTGTGCATTTTAAATTCAAGACAAATCTAAAAATTCAAATCTAATTCTAAAAACACAACAGCAAAATAATCACCAACAGATGGCCGGTAGGAAAATATGCTCATTTTCTTCCAAGCATGATGTAATAGTATATTTTTAAACTGACCAGAATTCTTTCCTCATAGTGAGGTTCTTGTTAAGATTTTCCTAAATTCCCATTTTTACTGACTGGGGGAATGATGGACAATTTTTAAAAGCAAATACTAACATCACACACACGCTTTACTTAGTCATGCTGTAGATCAGCCAACTCCACCCATGAATACATTCTCTCCCTCCCCTACCTGAGTACAACAGAAACACCCCAATAACTGATCACTGGCTGACACAGACAGATGGTTATTGAGCTTGCACAGTTCTGTAAACCAGTAGCACAAGAAACATATTTGGAGTCCATACTTGCACACAAACTTCATCGAGATATTTGTTTGCATTTGCCAGCATGTGCCTAATAGTTCTCCTGCTCCTTAGCTTCACTGGTGAGTTAATTTTTGATTTTTAATGTTGCTTAAGCAGTATAATGTGGAAATGTGTTTTTTCAGGGACTTTACACTTGGGATGGACTGTCTGCAAACTGGTATTGGATAAACGGCTGTATGGTTGACTAACTGGCTCATTAGTTTTGTATTCAGTGGTGTGTGTGGCATGCAACCTAACATTTTATCTAGGAAACTAAGACCTTTCGGATCCCAGTTTGATATCTTTGAATGTTTTCATTGCTGCAGTGTGATCCTAATGATGTTTACGTGATGGTGTTAACACACTCTGTAGTGTATCCCAGATCAGCACATGGAGTCACAACAGGCATTGCACATCTCATCAATGTTAGTGAGCGATGAGTCCAAAAAATCCTGAATTTCAGTTTTAGGTTCCATTAATATGACACATGCAATACTGTATCTATTTTTTTTGTATCTACCTGTGTGGTGAGGTTAGTGCGTATTATGTGTTAGTGTTATGTGTTGATCACACGTCGTAGTTTGCAAAAAAAAGAAGCAACTATATTTGGAANTGAGGTCTTTAGAGTATCTTTTTGGCATGTATGAAAGTGTCTGACTTTGAATGGTAATGCTGTTATGCCGTTAAAACATTTATAGTATGCACATCATTTGGACCTCATTCAAACTGAATTATGGTATGTCTGATTATGCATATTAGAAGGCACTAAAGTGTTGCTCGACCGAGGCTTCATGCTTGTGCATCAAATGAGGTTGCAATTAACACAACGACACTAACAATTCTGCAAGAGTATTGGTATTTTTTCCGCATGAACAGCATGGACACAGACGCGATGATGTCATGATATCGCTGTAAGATCATCGCACTTAAAGGTCCCCTATTATGCTGAAGTTAGTTTTAATGATTTTGTAACGTGTCTATATAAATATCTCTCTACCTTACTTGTTTGCTCCCTGTAAAGGTTAAATATTTTTCTCATTAGCACAGCTAATACAAGTGCATTTAGATACTCTATACTCACACAGTTTGCTTATGAATTTTTATTCAATTACATTTTCAGCATTGGCCGAGTGGTACGCACGTTGGCCACACAGTCAGGAGGTTCAGGGTTTGAATTTTTGTTGGGCATCTCTGTGTGGAGTTTGCATGTTCTCCCCGTGTGTGCATGGGTTTTCTCCGAGTACTCCAGTTTCCTCCCACATTCCAAAAACATGCATGTTAGGTTAATTGGCGACTCGAAATTGTTCATAGGTATGAATGTGAGCGTGAATGATTGTTTGTCTATACTGTATGTGCCCTGCAATTGGCTGGCACCCAGTCCAAGGGTTACCCTTCCTCTTGCTCAAGGTCAGCTGGGATAGACTCCAGGATACCTCCCCAACCCTAGTGAGGATAAACGCCATAGAACATGGATGGATGGATACATTCTCAGCATCCTTTGATGTAAAAAAAAGTCAGTTCTGGGTGACCCAGGACTGCTTTGTGAAAAAATACAAATGAACGCTACATATCTTAAAAATAAGCCTGGATCTCTGCCAACCATCCTGAGTCAGCTACCGACAGGGAAACACAAAAATCAACAATAAAATGGAAAAAGCCCAAAGACAATACAGACAAAGCAAAGACAAAACGCAATTGGAATTGGAATTGGGAGAGTTTTTTTAAATTGACATGGGAGCTTTGATGTATGTATCATAGCCAACATGGCTTCTGTATGAATCATTAAAGAAGTGTTTGTAGATTATTTGCATCCAGTGCATAGCTTGTGCCTCATGGATGTTTTTGATGTTTCTCTTTGTGTGACCAGCGCTTACCTTCATGCTGGTTGAGCAGAATGCCACCTTCTCAGGAAAATGGCTACTAGCATGCATCACCTGAGCGCAGATCTTCAGCCCAGCAATGCCAGCTGTAATGTCTCCTCCTTGACATGCCAGGACAACACCCTGCAGCTGCCCACCTTCACCACGGCCGCCAAAGTCCGGGTGGTTATCACCTTCATCCTGTGCGGCGTGTCAGCCCTTTGCAACCTGGCAGTGCTGCGGGCGGCCTATGTGGACGGGAAACGGAAGTCCCACGTCAGGGTGCTTATCATCAACCTGACGCTGGCCGATCTTCTGGTGACCTTCATTGTGATGCCGGTGGACGCCGTGTGGAACATCACAGTACAGTGGCTAGCAGGAGATGTTATCTGCCGGGTGCTGATGTTCCTCAAGCTCCAAGCCATGTACTCCGGCGCCTTCGTCACTGTGGTTATCAGTCTGGACCGCCAGTCGGCCATCCTCAACCCCCTGGCCATCCACAAAGCCAGGAAGAGGAACAGGTTCATGCTAGTTGTGGCGTGGACCATGAGCGTCCTGCTGTCCGTCCCTCAGGTGAGCTCGCTGGCTGCAGGTCAGCTTCTTGAGGTCAAACAAGAATGTTACTTCATCATTCAATTCCATTGCAGCTGTCATGCAAAAAGAAGTACAGTTAAACGGTTTTCCTACACCAGTTTTTGTATGATTTGCTTTTGTCGCAAATTGTTGCCAGAATGTGTTTTTTGAACATTGTCTACATTTTTAATAGTGCACAAAACATACAAATCAAGTGCCCAACAAAGCAGACTATTTTATCATTAAGTGTGACTGCTAAATAACCATGGGGTCAAAAAGCACTGCGAGTGCCAGCACTTTGTTACGTTCATTCTTCATTTATGATTATTTTGCATTGTGTTCTGAATATAAAACTATAATTATTAAAATGAATGAGGTGTCTGGAACGCATTAACTGCATTTACATTATTTCCTATGGGAAAAACTGCCTCAGTTGTTTTGTTTTTGTCAAACCTTTTGGAGAAAATTAATAACCACAGTCTTGAAAACAGAAAACACGTTGAGTTCCTGACTGGTTTCTGGGTCACCTTTGACCATTGAACACCAGAAATTTATCTCACTGCTGTTGCACAAAGAACGAAACAAGCAAAACTATAACATCTTTATTACCATTATGTTAAAAATGGCTTCATAGATATTTAAGAAGCTGCAGTACGCAGTCATATTTTAATAACGAAGTAAACCACAGGTTGCCTTTATGTTTAACACTAGAGTTACTGGGTTTTTTTTTTCTGGTGCAAGTCCCAAGGTGTTATTCACCCATGCTGAGATTTTCACAGTTCTTCAGTTCGATTCTCCTCCTGCTTTTGTCGTGCAAACGACCCATTACCGGTGAGGCCTGGCACATTTGCATTTGTTTACTCCGAGTAGCTCAGATCTAAGGCAAGCCAAAATTCTGTGTACAGAGTGGATATATAAAAGTATGTACAACCCCTTGGATATATCTTTATGGACATGTGATGTCACTACATGTCACCCTGATGTCACCCTGTTGACAGGGATTGACAAGAACTAATATTGCATATGAAACATATTGCTCATAGAAACTACCATGGTGTATTGGATGTCTGTGTTTCTTAGTCTATATGTGTGGGGTCAGTTCCTGAATCTGGGAGAGGCTAGGTATTGGTGCCTGTAGCAGATATTGGGGACTGCATTAATGAGGCAGTATGGGTGGAAAGGGAGGGGCAGATAAAACCTCTTGAACAAGACCTATGATTGTGCTTCTGACCAATGAACTCTGTTGCAGATTCGTGCAGTCAGAGGGCGATTGGCACTTTTGGCAGTGTTCCATTGACATGGCAAATGACCATGGGGCTTTTGTTGGTTTTTCAATGGCATGGACAGCCCAAAAGCCAGCCAAGTAGCACACCCATTTCAATGGGAGGGCAATTGCCATGGCATTGATTACAGTATCTGCACTGCCATCAATGCCATGGCACTTCACAACATATAAATGCTGTAATGGTGGCCAAAAGGTGTGATTCTGTCCATTGTGACTGTGTATGTAAAGCGGTGGCATTGAATGACTACAGCACAGTGCTGTGCATAAAAGCATACCGACCCAGGCGGGAAAATTTATTTCTTCTTCACATTTTGAGAACACACATAAGGATGGCCTTCGTATCACTGCCATGCAGGAAAACCCTCTGCGCAACAGGTTTTGGCCTGGCTTCAGGAAATGGACGAAGCAGACTCTGATGGAGGAGATTTCATTTGTCCAGCAGGCCACCGATATTTCTCAGAAGGATCCGAAAAGGAGACGGAACAAGAACCTCTACGGAAGAAGCACTGTGGTTCTGCGAAGCCCTGACTGAGCCAGACGGCAAAGGATGGCACTGTGTGGGTAGAGGAGGACATTGAAATGCCCAGTGCAGTAGCAAATCACTCATGCTTCACTGCGCAAGCTGGACCCACAGAGTCTGCTAAGGTTTGTTATTGGAATAGTACAAATAATATTTATATAAACCCATTTAGAGTGAGGTTCGTGTAAATTTACTATTGTCTATTTGTTTATCTTCCGACAGCGTAAAAATTACAAGCGTGCTCCAAAGCTTCCTTTGCCTGTTAGACATGGGAATGCTGCAGACCATCAGGGAGTGCACAGTCCATCAAGCCCGCAGAACAGAGCCGGACTGGAATTTGGCAATTCATGAACTGATGGCATTCATTTCAATTCTGTTCGTAAAGGCAAACATGTGTCCCGTTAGTGCCATAGTGGATTTGTAGTCGGAAAGCTTTCTGTTGCCAGTAATCAAAGAGACAATGCCCCGAGATAGATTCATTTAATCTATGCAACACCTTAGATTTGATGACAAGGATACGCGGGCAGAACGGGTGAAAACAGACAAATTTGCTCCGATCTCCGACATCTGGACACGCTTCTCCAAGAACTGTGCTGAGAGTTTCACTCCAGGAGAACACATGGCTAAAAATGAACAGCTGTTCCCTACCAAGGTTCGTTGCCCATTCACACAATATATCGCAACCAAGCCAGACAAATTTGGGATCACTCCACTGATTTGGAGACCAAATATGTCTGCAAAGCATCTCCTTACTTGGAAAAGGAACCCAGTCGTCAGAAGGGAGAGAGGCTGGCAGAGAACGTTGTCATGAATTTGATGGAGCCATTTCTGGACGATGGGAGAAATGTCACGACGGACAATTTCTTTACTTCTCTGTCACTCTCGTACAGACTTCTGCAGTGCAAAACAACACTAAGGGGCACAGTGAATAAAGTCAATGAACCATGTATTATATATAAACCATGACTTTCTACACCCTGTGTATTGTTGTTCATATTAGTGTGATATCATTATTCTTGCTAATCGGACAATAAAATACAGTACATAAAAATGTCATACGAGAGGCACTTGCAGTACCGCTGCCTCCTGAATGGCTGTGGGCGTACATGACCTGGAAGGAGTCCGTCACTGACATCCTTCCACAGAGAGTAAAGCCAGCATATTTTCTTCCTGCTATCAAATGCATTCCATATTTTTATGCTCTGCTGAATGAATTTGACTGCCAAAATGGAGGATTATGTCCCCAAACTCAAGACTTTCACTTCTAAGAATCAGAACTTTTCCTGGATATACTTTTCCTTCATATACAAATATAAGGTAAAATAAGTTTTTTAGTTAATAAAAATAAAAGGGTATTATAGCTATCCAAAAACATTTAGATTTTTTTTAACCAAAGTGAAGGATTCTATTTTTATGTTTATCATCTTACTGAGCGACCTGTATTAACGTAACAAAAACTTCAAAGGAGTGAGTGCCTCACCAGCCATCACCCTCAGTGCATCTTTTCTTAGCATCTACGTACACTGCCTTCGCAGACCAACATGACGCAAATCAAGCAAAAAGGCGGTCAAGAGACAGACACAGATCATTGATTTTCCATTACTTGCCGGCTGAGGAGGCTAAAATCAAAGGATCATATCTGTTCCTGTCTCTATTTTTCCACTAATCATCTTCATGCTCACAAGGGTTGGTTCTTCAAAATTTGAACAATATCTGGTCAAAGCGGTAACATATCCCCCACTCATTTTTTTTTATTTATTTTTTTTTACAAATTCTTAAGGATTGCTTTCTCACAGTAGTGCAAGAAACTTATTATGTTTTAAATATGTGACCGTGATGGCCAAAGCACATTGTTATCTTTCCACCTGGCACATTTACTCCTCATCGCAGGAAGCCTGTTTTTTTTAAATCTAAGATCTAAGGTGGATGAGGTCAATAAGTACATGTTCCTTGCCAACTCTCTAACCGTCACATGGTCTCGTAGAATTCTCAGGAATTACTGTTCCGCAACAAAGCAAGAGCGCTATTGATTTTGAATATGTGAGCCATGATGAACAAAGTAGATGATATGAAATGAGTGCACGTTCATTGTTGCCTTTGTACCTGCCGTGATTTATTTCCATTGTTGTCTCACATTCAGGTGATTTTTGTGGTGTAAACATATAATACATAGGTTGGCAAACTGCAGCCTGCGGGGCACTTAAGGCCCGCCTAGCATCTTAATCTGGCCGTACAGGCGTTTCTAAATTCCTTAGTTGTAAACCTTTAAAATGGAAAGTGTAATGAACAACATGACTGGCAGTGCTATTGTGGCATGCTTGAGTTGCCAGAATAATCTGATGCACACATAAAAAAGGCCATGCAAACAAAACAACACATCAACACACACGGCACACAAAGTAAATGACCCTACTGCACCATGTGGGCATACAAACAAACATCTACGTGCAATACCCATGCCAAACACAGACCCGTATATTCCCACCTCAAGGCATGCTGGGTAGCTTGCATTACCATTTCTCCCAATATTTTGCAGTGTTTGTTGCATTTTTGTGCTAGATTGCTAAATATGTTGTGAAGGTTGTTGAAAAAAGGAGGCGTTAACATACTCTTGATATGGCCACTTCTTTACTCGTGACTCTGGAATTAATCAAGCTTCAGTCTTTTATATTGGAAGAAAATAACTACTGGTTTCATTTCCCTGCCCAGTTATTCCTGTTCCACAACGTGACCATCAAGCATCCCAAGGACTTCACCCAGTGCACCACACGAGGAAGTTTTGGGAGGCACTGGCACGAGACAGCGTACAACATGTTTACCTTCTCGTGCCTGTTCCTGCTGCCGCTGGCCATCATGATCACATGCTACACCAGGATCTTCTGTGAGATCTCCAGGCGCCTGAAAAAGGACAACAGTGAGTTCTATGATCAATCATTTCCATTTCAAGTTGAATTCACTGAATTTCTTTCTTCTTACTAGTATCCTCCAATGAAGTGCATTTGCGCTGCTCCAAGAACAACATCCCCAGGGCTCGCATGAGAACCCTGCAAATGAGCATTGTGATTGTGTTGACCTTTATCATCTGCTGGACTCCCTACTACCTGCTGGGTCTCTGGTACTGGTTCTTCCCAGATGACCTGGAAGGGAAGGTCTCGCACTCGCTGACCCACCTCCTGTTCGTCTTCGGGCTGGTCAACGCCTGCCTGGACCCGATCATCTACGGTCTCTTCACCATTCACTTCCGCAAGGGCCTCCGCAGGTTCCACTGCAGATCGGAAGCCACCGTAGACACAGATGTTAACACGTTACTAACCGGATTCGCAAGTGGCACAAACCTCCTGAAACGGGAGGTCAGCCGCAGCAGCCATGAGAGGTTCATGATGTGCGGCGGTAATGCCAGCTCAATGACAGGAGGCAGTGTTCTAATGGCACACAACAATGCTGAGACATACCTGGAGACCGCCGTATGAGTTCATTTCTGACAACTGCTTATAGAACTCAACAAATCCAGATTTATGCTCGGTCATTATGTACTTCAGGTACAAAAGTATGACATGACACACTTCTTCATTAATATTAATTCTTCAATTTCAAAGACAATTTTTTAAATATTGATTTGATTTATGATGTAATTAAATAACATTTGTTTATATCACTCATTCATTCATTTTCTATACCGCTTATCCTCATTAGGGTTGCGGGGATGCTGGAGCCTATCCCAGCAGACTTTGGGCGAGAGGCGGGGTACACCCTAGACTGGTCGCACGTCAATCGCAGGGCACCATTTGTTTATGTTATTTTTTTAATGTACAATAAAAAAAATTTAAAAAATTCAATCACAGAAGAAAAACATTAAGGTCTAAATGTCTTTTTGTAAAATAACATACATAAAAACATCCGTACAAATATATTAATAATATATTTTATGTACAAAACATTCATTCATTCTTTTTCTATACCGCTTATCCTCATTAGGGTCGCGGGCATGCTGGAGCCTATCCCAGCTGACTTTGGGCAGGAGGCGGGGTACACCCTGGACTGGTCGCCAGTAAATCGCAGGGCAATGTACAAAACAAATATTTGAAAACACTTGTACATAATAAAAACTAATATTCCAAATGTATTTTAAATGGTTCAAATTTCTAGTAAGAAATACTAAATAAAATCTCGAATTTGTTATTTTTAAATTTTATTATATTTTTTAAATTATAAAAAATATATTTAGAAAGTCACAGAGGGAAAACAGTCTTGTTATTTAGCACAATAATTAAAAAAAGGATGAAAAACATTCATTCATTTTCTATACCGCTTATCCTCATTAGGGTCGCGGGAAAAACAAATTTGTTAAATTCACAAAAGGACTCAGTGATTAAATAAACCAAACAAAAAACATTTCAAATACATAGAATAAAATTACAATTATCTTCTGGTTTTGGTCCACTGTGTTTTCTGAGGCCCAAGGTCAGTGCAGCCATCCAACAGGAATGTTTTAGAGCATTTCATGCTTCTTGCTGCTGACCAACTTTATGGCGATGCAGATTTCATTTTCCAACTGGACTGATTCATACAGTGCACACAGTGACAAAACTACCAGCACCTGGTTAAATGACCATGGTATGCTTGTCCTGAATAAATCTATAGGGTATTGTCAAGAGGAAAATGTGATACGCCAGATCCAACAATGCAGAAGAGCTGAAGGTCACTATCACAGCAACCTGGGCTTACATAACACCTGAGAAGTGCCTCAGACTGATGAACTCCATGCCACGCTGTATTGCTGCAGTAATTTGGGCAAAAGAAGCCCCGACCAAGTATTGAGTGCTGTACATGTTCTACATACTTTTCAGCAGGCCAACATTTCTAAAATGCTTTTTTAAATTGGTCATAAAAAATATTACAACTTTTTGAGATACTGAATTTGGGATTTTTATTAGTTTTCAGTAATAATTAAAAAAATCAAAATAAACATTTGAAATACATCAGTCTGTGTGTAATAAATGTATATAATATACAAGTTTCACTTTTTCAATGAAATTACTGAAATAAATCAACATTGGTCAATTGGTAATTTATTGAGTATCACCTGCAAGTTGAGCCTTTTATTCTTCAATTGAGTTGAATCAGTTTGGCAAAGATGCTGTTATGAAGTTCAGTCACGCTGCCGATACAAAATGAAGGGAAATGAACAACATAGCATACACAGGAAGCCCATTATGGGAGTATTGGCTTTCCCTCGGAAGCAAAGTGCTTGTTAAAGGTGCCAAAAACCTCTATCACTTGCATCTCTTTGGCAACAACTACACTGCTTAGGCTATAATTCAAATAAGGCCTTGGAGAGCAAATTAAAAATCAATATCGGATCCCTTTGAGGGGAACGGTACAATAAGCCGTGTTACAATATTAATGACACGTGACGTTGACTCAGTTCAGCAACAATACTATCGCCCAGTAACATAAAAATAATTAGCAGTTCTTTGTTTTTACATAAGCACCCGTCGCCTGCAGTCGCTTCCACGTCTGCGTTATAGCTTTGTGCCTTTCATCCATCGACAGAGCTCTGCAAATGAGAACACAAGGTCTGAATGACTACAGGTAAAGCAAACGTTACAAAATACACATGCACACATTTGGGTGAGAGGCTTTGAGGTGAGGTGAGAAGCCAACCTTTCCTGGAGGTACTTGTTGCAAGCTTCCTCGCCAGTGATGCTTTTTTGTTGCCACGGAGATTGTAGATGTGAAACAACATAGGGCTTAATGACGTCATGCTCGTCAAAATGTAGGACGAGGAGTTGACTCAGGCATTTCTCTTTTAAGGAGGAAGAGCGAGAGCGAGGGGTGAGTTCCGGGTCACCTGGATAATACGCACAAACCTTCAGCGATGCTTCACTAATTATTTCATCATCAAAAACTTTTTTATATACACAGGTATATACCATTAGAAATGCCAGTTTTTGCATGTTTAATTCTAGTGGCAATTCCCACTTTGTTCAACAGTCCTTAAACGCACTACCATCACCTACGTTGCACAGATAGACTACTAGGCTGTATTTCTCCCCTTTTTCTTTCACCTGATATTTATTAACAAATAATGCATAAAGATAAGATTTAATGACCTTATTTAATGCTAATGTGCATACTTGTGCGGTGCACCTCTGAAAAACGAACTCCAGGTTTATACTGGTACTGGATGGTGGGTCTGTATTCTTCTTGTGCTTTTAATTTAATGTTGTTCCTGTCTTAGTTTTACACAATACATAATAAATATGACAACTTAGACTGCTGTAATGTACTTATGTTTTGCTGATATGTTGAAAATCTTTCCTGGTGACGAACTAGAGCACTGCTAATGCTGCTAATTATATTTTATATATATTATATTTTTATGTCTATATATCTATATATCTATATATCTATATATCTATATATCTATATATATATATATACACAGTGTTTATATATATTATATCCATTTCCATCTTCTGTCATGGCCACATTGACACAAGCCCCCAAATAGCTGTCTTCAGCTATGCCTGCTAGTAGCCACTAGGAGCTTTTAAAACAAATTTTAGCTGGCAGTTCAAAGCAAAAAAATCAGCCGAGAGATGGCTTCCATCTAAAAAACACTTATTAGTTGGGACACTTGAATGCCAAGGTACCGCTGTGTAAATGACAATATAAATGTACTGGCAGTGCTCTCTGGCAGTCGACGTAATCCATGACAACTCAACTCACAGTGACAGCACATACAAATAACTTTGGTCTTGTTGTGAGGGCCATTTACCAGGGCTTTCAAGCTAAACTTACTATTCAAAAAACTTTTTGCTCTGTCTATTTCTGCTCAATATTTGTTTGGTGGTGGTGGGGGGCAACAAAATGTGTGCACTTCCCCTCTATCCCTGCATGCCTTAAATGTCTTATGTGTTAAATGCTACAGTATTGTGACTTAAAGGGGTAGTTCGGATTTTTTGTCATGAAGTTGTATGACAACATTAGTGTATTACATCAACAGTGACTTACCGCTCAAACTGGATGTCATACAACTTAATGTAAAAAATCCGATATATCCCTTTATCATCAACCTGCTCTCAGGGACAAAGATGAAAATTTGCCACTGGCTAAAATCTTGCATATTTATATGAAATTGTTGATAATTATGCTTTGTCCCCATTTTCTTTCTTGCATAAATAAATCTACAAATAAGTCAACAAACTGTTTAAAATACTCATATTTTGTCTACTATAGGGATATTAATCTGTGTCTAGGAGGGTCTAAAAGTGTTTTAAATTTAAAAGTAATTAGAAGGTAGTAAACAGGTTTTCTATGCACTAACTACAAAAATATTAAATTTATAAATAGGAAATTCTACTTTGTAGAAATTCCCTTATCACAATCTGGTCTGGAAGCAATTAACGGTGATAAATGAGGGGTTACAGTATTTCTAAGCAAAGCGATACAAGTTAACTAAGGATTGCAATTGCATCGCTTATGTTTTGACTGCACGCGGGGGGCAGGCCGTTTAGTAAGCGCTACTTTTTTATCAATAAGCGGCGCAACTGTAACATCAGTGCCATTCATCTTTTGGTATAAAGTATGAACTTCACATAATATTGTTTACAATAAATTTCATACGACACCCTCGTAGAATAACACCCTAACCAAACGATGAAAAACATCAAAATATGGCAAATATGTATTCCTGCAGACTGATTTTGTATAAGAACACATGTTGTGTATTTAGACATGGTAGAATCGGTGGGCCGATTTATCGGGCAGATTATGACTTATCACTGATTAATCAATACCGGTGAATATGTAACTGATTCCATTGAAGTCATCCTGGTCACACCCAAATATATATACATATTATGTACCTCATAAAGAGGGTTGTGTCAGGAAGGGCATCTGGGGGGGGATCTGGGCTTTGGTATTTTCCCTTTCTGGTTTGAGTGACTGTTTTGTCTTCTGTTAATGTGTTCCTAAAATGCTCTGTTGTTTGGCCTTTGGTTAATTTATTTTCGGAAATGCTGTTAAAGTGGTTTACAGTTTGTTTTTTTAAAAACCCTCCCTTTTAATTCATTTATTTTTTTACCTTTTATGAACAGAATGTGCTGCTTGACGTTGAGAGTGTAAACAGGAGTGCAGGGGGTAGCCAACAGATGACTAGCAGGAGGAATCAGAGCGCATACTGTGGCTCCGTTGATGACATCTTGCAGGAACATTTTCCCATTACGATGCACCACAAGTGACTTTCCGAGAAACCACAAGAAAATCAAAATATGTTTTGCAACTCTCTTTTCACGTTTTCCCACTATTGATAGTCTGTGTTCCTACCAAGCCCTTCAGGAATGCCGCTGATGCAGTGAGAGTCAGCAGGTCATCACTGTCTGTTGGCCTGTGTATGAGACCAAAACAGATATAAAAGTGTTCATTTGAATAATAAAAATACATGCGTTCATTGTGGAAAAAATGAAAAGATCAGGTAACCTATCAGTGAGCTGCAATGTGAGAGTTTCTGCTCCTCGCCTTGTGTTCATAACATAAAAAGCTCCACTCTGGCAAACCACCATAAGATGGATTTCACCTGCGGTTAAGGTCTGGGTAATATCAGGGAATGCAGGCCAGTATTCCACAAACTGCAGCCTGAGGAAGGCACTGTCTGTTGATAGCATACAGACAGACAACGGAGCACCTGAAGGAGAAATGATGATAGAGAGAATCAAACTAACCCCAAAGCTGTTTGGATATTAAAAGTTTAACAAGCACAAATGGCTATTTGCTTAGCAGTCACACAGAACACTTTTCTCTTCACAAACTGATTCAGCCTCATTATAGCGTTTTGGGTGAGTTCCTCTGAGGGAAATGCTAAATATATCCTAGATGTGGCCTTCTGGAGAATGCATTGGGTCACGCTATTAAGTGTGTAAGCTGCATGGCACGGCTGGGGGGGCTTCTTTCAGATGTCACAGCAGCTGGCTCACAAGAGGAAACTTGATTTTTGATAGTTGCTAAAGTGAAGCAGATTCTTTCTGTAGCTGATTATAGATATTCATAGTTGCAACGTGTGTATAAAATTCTGCAAATACAAAGATAGTCACTCTGTTTTGAGTTCCTTTAAGTATGTTTATTATTGGAGCTTATGTATGAGTTATCATAAAATTGTTCACGTTTATCAAAGTAAACTGCTAATGAAAGTCCGTTCAAGCAGTTAAATGCTGCTTGTTATACCATTGGTAGAACTGATGTAAATACATTTATCCCAAAGTACAGTATTGACCCAAATATAAGATGGTGTTGAATATAGGATAACCCCTCATTTTTAATATCTGTTGTTGAAAAAAATAATTTTAAGATGCTGAAAGATAAAAACGACAAAATTGAAACATGTTTTCACTATCTGATGAAATAATATATTAGTCCAATATTGTCATGCTAACACACCGTATAATACACCTGAAATAATGAATTTATGGATAATCCCTACTATGATGTTTTTGCTCACATGTTATCTCCCACAGCATCCTTAAAAATGACCTGAAAATGCCCCCCGCCCTCTGCTACCTACCACCACAAACTGACTGCAGTCCTGTGGACACACTGAAGAGTATAATGTGTCTCCTGTGTTATAGTTTTATAACGAGAAGTGATGTGAGCAATGAGCGACACTTCCTTGTCATGTGTGCCATGAGAGTATGGGAGTGTTCATACAAATAAGACAAGGGCACCGCTTTTGTGCTACGCTATATCATGCAGAGAATACTTCAGCGAAGTGAATGGTGTCCCTGCCGAGCTTGTGTCAGATGTGCAACAAAGGAGTCTCTGCAAGTTTTTTGGTCTTTTCAGTCATCTGCTGTATTGAATTTGTCTGACTCAGAAAGACTCAATAACCTACAGGGAGGAGCGGAAGACAACTAATTGCATATTTAACAGAAATGTTTTTCATACAATATCATGTTTTAAAGTGCTGATTTGTCACCTACTTGCTACAAATTCCAGCACCAAGTCTAACTGATCAGAAATGAGACATCTTAGTAGTGTATCACACTAAAAGAGTGGGTTCTTGCTGTGACATTTATCAATAAACGCTGAAAAGCATTAAAAACAAAAGTGAGATAAACAGAGACTGTGCACTGATCTTGGGCCGGGTATTATTTAGGGTGCACTCACACCAGGGCAGTTATTCTCATTTGTTTTCTGTCATGCCCCCCATAGGTAAACATTTTGTTACACACCCACTGAACTGAAATACTACTGAGAACATCCATCCATCTTCTATTTAACTTATCCTCACTATTATTGACAATACTATTTTTTTTTTTATCTATATAAACCACTGTTTGAGTTGCTGACACCAGCATGCTGAATACAATCATCTAATTATCAAAATTAATCAATAAAAGGGGCTGATTAACAATAAGAGCTAACAACTTAAAACAATTTTAGTTAGGCTAATTACATTAAATGTTAGTTAGGCTAATTGCCTGTTGTAACATTTACACAAACGTGGTCAGTCTCAGCAGTTGCATAATTTGAGCAAACCTGTTAGAGCTCTGTGAGCCTGACAACACAATGCAACAGACAGGGAGACCATTAAACACGTGGTCCACTAGTCTCATGATACAAATAACACATAATGGATAGGTAAAACATCTAACCCTATCCCTAAGAAAAAATAATTTAAAAATGTCTGCTTTTAACAGCTATTAGCAGGTTCAGACATTGATGAGCTTGTAATCTGCATTCAGGTAAGACTGCCCAAGCTCCCTGTATGCACACTCTATAATGCTACACGGACAGAAACAAAGTTAGCTTTCCCTCACACCCGAACAAACATTTCCTGGGAGCCAATGCTCAAGGTTGCTCGTACAAGGAAGTCCAGGATATTTGTGAAGTCACTGGACCTCAGGGTTGAAAAAAACTATGAAACACAGCGTGCAGAGCCATTCAAAACTGCTTTCAGGGGTCACTTCCAAATGCAAAACTTCATTATCTGACCCGTTGGCATTGTTTAACACGAGAATACAACATTGGAACAACATTTATAGGTCAGACAAGAGGAACAGCATAACAGGTCCCCTTTAAGATTCTTGTTGGCTTGCATTTGCTTCAAATATAAAGACAGTCCTTTGTGAGAGTATTAGATTAGATCCACCGTCCATTACTGTGTTTGTGGTAAACTCAAAGGCTGAGTAATACTTCATTATATGTCCTAGTCAGGCTTTTCATAAATTTGAGCAGGGCTGCCATCTACCTGGAGGCTTGTATTTCGTTCAAGCATGAACAAATACATGACTTCAGAATGTCCCCGTGCATGTCACGCCCCGCTATTTGAGAAGTACTGTAGTCCCGCTGGCCTGCACTCACACTGTGCATTCAAGACAGGGCCTGTTTTCTTGTCCCATGACTTCGATTCAACTGTATTGCGGCAATTTACCTGGCTTTGTGGACTATTTGAATTTCTTATTTGGAACCATTCTGATTATTTCTTTGGTACAAGATTGTCACTGTCATTAAGTGCTTGAGGGGCGATAGAAATAATACAATGATGCTTTGTATTTAGTTGTATTACGACAATTTGGTGTTGTTCTGACTATTTTGCCCAAGGATGCCGCTCTTAATTACTTGCAAGAGGGTGATCATATTAATTAAATGACATGCTCTATCAGTTCATGCGGACATCTTGGGCTCTAATTTCAAAGACCAGGCACAAACCTGTGCCTTAACAATGGGCATGTTTTTGGCGCATTTTGCAATATTGTGCCAGGGGCAAACTGGAGTAAGCACGCCACTGTCCCTCTTACCGGTGCAAGTGGCAAAGAGGGAGGACAGAAGGCGTGACTGGGTTTAACACAGCTGGCTCAAATCTTCACCGATCAAATGAGCTCCTCTCCTAATCTTTAAATGAGCCACTGGCATAGCGCATTGCAAGTTTTGTTGAATATGGATGAAGACAGCGGAAAACGGCCAAACTCAGACGGGAACTGATGTTTTGGTCCAGGACGTGTAAGCTCGCAGTGGTCACGCGAGCTTGGACCTCCACGGGCTGATGATGCAAAAGTGGCCTAGGAGGAGATTACAAGTATAGCAAATCAGTTTTGTCCTGACGCACTTAGAACTGTTGTCCGGGGGAAAAAAACGATTCAATGATGTCAGAAAAAGGGCAAAACAAAAACTATCAGAGCAACGGAGGCACATGTTAGCGGCCCCTCAACCACTGTGGCACTGAGTTCAGCGAGGGGCCATTGCATCCTCCCCCGTCTCAGCTGTCAGTATTGAGTGCTTTGGTGGGGTTGAGGTTGGTATTACAAGTAAGGTAACCTATATTTGAACCCTGTGTAGTATGAATAAACAAAAAATGTGCATAATTGGGATGAAATCCAAAAAGACACATTGCCAAGCTCGTGGTCAGGCCCTTGTCACTTGTGTTTGCACGTGAGATGAACTTCATTCATTCATTTTCTATACCGCTTATCCTCATTAGGGTTGCGGGTTTGCTGGAGCCTATCCCAGCTGATTTTGGGCGAGAGGCGGGGTACACCCTGGACTGGTCGCCAGTCAATCACAGGGCACATATAGACAAACAAACATTCACACTCAGATTCATACCGACGAACAATTTAGAGTTGCCAATTAAACTAACATGCATGTTTTTGGAATGTGGGAGGAAACCGGAGTACCCGGAGAAAACCCACACACGCACGGGGAGAACATGCAAACTCCACACAGGATTGAGATGAACGTGTATTACCCAAATAATTATGATCATTTTTGCAATTCTCGGTTATACAATCAAAGATGTCAATATTTGATCAACCATTTATTTACAATTAACCACATCCATATGACATCCACTGGCCATCGATGAGGAGGAGGATGAGGGGGGCGAAGATTCAGGGACAGATGAGGTGGTGGAGACAGCGTGACAGAGGCAGACGGGACAGTCAATATAGATCAAAATGTATGTGCTGATTCAGATGGTTATTTCAAACAGTGGTTGTTGTGATTATTAATTGCATTCAAATGTGCCTGACTTATTGTAAACTGGACTGTGGGGTTTTGGTAAAATGTGCGCACTGTGCGCCAGTCAGCCAAATTACCACTAGACCAGCTGCGCTTCGCCTTACACCGAGAGTAGACCAGGTTTGAGCCGGCGAGCTTTCAGCGCACCTAGGGCAAAGCCTTTTGGCACAAGATTGTCACTACGCAAGGCTGAATCAGTCAGCTCCTCTCCCTGCTGCGCCGCCACTCCCATCCCGGCGTGCCTCAGTCTACCAAATTACCAAGTTGTTGTGTGAAATTACCACTGCACAATTGTAGTATGGACCTAATTCTCAAGGGATCAGACATTGCTCTGGTCTATCTTAGTCAAAAAAGTACTTAATTCAATTGTTAATAGATAATAGCAATGCCACTGAATGATATACTTACCAGCTAGCCTGTCCCAGACACACACCAGAGTGTTGTTGAGGCCGAGAGCAATGAAACGAGTGCATCTGCTGACGGCAGAGCATAGGATTTCTGCTGCGTTGGGCCAGAGCACAGATGGCTGAGGTTCCGGATCTGCATCATTAATAGAAAGCGTCAAACGTTTAGTGACGTTTTATTGGTTCAAACACTGAACGTACGCTTTTTTTTTTTTAAACCTGTTCTTGTGTGACCTTGTTTGGACTTTGGTGTTTTGGACAGCATGTGGTAGAGAAGATTGTAGCTTCCGCTCCACCAAAAACAGACCGTGACAGGACATCCTGCTGGGAGAAGGTGAAATGTTAAAAACGTTACATTAAAAACATGGATATTGATTAAAATTCCGGTGTATTCTCTTTTACAAACCTGACTTTGATTTATTTTCACCATGACAATGACCGCATTTCAGGAGAAAGTGATAAGTGCAATGTCTGAGAAAGACTAAATAAAATTAGCAACAATTGAATGTCTCGATGTGGATCTGTATTAACTTAATTGTACCTGGGTGGCTCGTTTGCCTCATCCAGAACCAAACAGTGAGTCAACATGTTGGAGAAATCTACCATGGTCGCTGCCAAACAACACAAACATGCTGGGTTATTTAGGAACACATCTCCATAAGTGACACAAGTAAAAGTCATTTTGCATTCAATCAACAACGTCGTCATTTTAAGTAATAATACCTGCAGATGGGATAACTTTATTCACCCGAGCAGCTGGAGACCATTTCATATTTGCAGAGAGTTTGGGGTCCTGTGGATAGAAAAGCACACTAATGATTCAAATTGGGCCTCAAATCCTAAAGAAGAGAATAAACATAAAATGACGTTATTTAATTCCACTGGAAAATTACTACACAACGCAAACTGCCTTTAACTTCAAATGGACTTTAATTTTACTAATTTATACAATCTTAAACTAGACCGTACACTTACAATACGACCTTTAACTTCAACCAGGTTCTACACTTACTATATTATACAACATTTAACTTCAACTACATGGTGCATTTACTATACTACTATCTGATCCTATACCATACCTTCAATTATCCAGCACATTTACCTTACTGTACTTACTTTAACTAGACAGGATATATATTACTACACTAAAACGCCTTTACACTCAATGTAAATGTACACGCCTTTACACTGTACATTTACTATAGTATACTATCTCTGCAGCCAGACTATATCAGTCTGTAACAGTATTTACTGTATCAAATAGGGGTCTTTCATTCAGGCATCAGCAAGGTTGGTTTGTACCTCAGTATTACGGTCATGCTTAAGTTCATTTTCAGTACAATTAATGTACAAAATGCAAAAACAAAATTGCATAGCTTTTGTCTAAACAGCTTTAATAATATTTTTAAATGTAACATACAAAACTGCTGCAGATGATTCTTACATAAACATTTTTGAACAAAAAGTATTAATTCATTCATTTTCTATATCGCTTATCCTCATTAGGGTCGCGGGTATGCTGGAGACTATACCAGCTGACTTTGAGCGAGAGGCCAGGCTGGTCGCCAATCAATCGCAGGGCACATATGGACAAACAACAACACAATTTAAAGTCGCCAATTAACCTAACATGCATGTTTTTGGAATGTGGGAGGAAACCGGACTACCCGGAGAAAACCCACGCACACACGGGGAGAACATGCAAACTCCACACAGAGATGCCCAACGGAGATTCAAACCCTGAACCTCCTGACTGTGAGGCCAATGTGCTACCCACTCATCCACTGTGCGGCCCTGAACAAAAATTAAATAAATACGATATGATGTACTTTACTACAATTTACAATGTTTCTTTTTAGGAACGTGAGACAATACAAGTATGTGCAACAGTAACAATTTTAATACAATTATTCTTTTGCTTTCAGTAAAGTTTCTTATTGCAGAAGTGCAGCATGTCTTCCTTGGGAATTTGGAATGGTACATTTATCATTCTACCTTATATTTAAAATCAGTACCTTTAGCTCTCTCAGCCAGTCCTCGACGGGAAAGTAATAGATATCCAGCCAAATATCATTGTTGCCTGAAAGGAAAAATTTAATTTATGTTTAATACGAAGTCTAAAAGACAATATCAGAAAGACTAATGACCCTTCTTACACCTCATTGTTACAGCTCCATAGTCGCCTCCTTCAGATATTTCAAAGTTCAAGCAAACGTTCCTTTTGTTGATATCCTCCTGATGTGAGTAAAAAATGAAAATAGTGTCCATAAACTTTAAAGCATTAAAAAGCTGAAAACAAGTGGGGACAGTAGTAGTAACTCACCAATGTGTTAATAACACTGAAGGGATAAATACCTTCTAAGTTATACAAAAAGACTCTGGCGACACCTGAGACGACATATTTGACAAATAAATGGCATGTTTGAATCACGTTTCTCATCCATCACATACATAAACACTGCAATGAGTCAGTGTTGTGGCTTCATGTAACCGGTCGATCCTCCACATAAACACTGCATCTTATATATAACAGATGCATGTGCTGTTGACACAGCATCTAATACCACAGAGACTCTGAGAGGCTGAGTATATTGTACCAACCCATATCATCAATACTGGCCAGCAGATAGGAGGTCTCACTAGTGGTGGTCATGTGAATGCATCCAATCTCCAGCCTGTCCTGCATCCACTGGGCCTCACACGTCAGAGTACTCGAACACCACACAGACAAGCCCTTGGCGTGGCCTAGGCTGAGGTATTTGCCGTCATCTGAACACGATAGACAATTGGTGTGCTCTGGAAGCTGCAGGATGAACAACAATAGGCAAACATAGAATATGCTCCAATTAAAAAAATTCATATTTCCTCATATGGTGGCCAAAACTGCAATGTCTTTTCACCTGAAGAAATAAACTTAGCACTTCTAACTTCTAACACTTCACGTGTCTACTAGCTGTAGACAGTTTTACTACACAGCCACCACCTGCAGCGGTTACGTGGTATCTGAAAGCTGACGGGCGGGAAAAAGTTGAACTGAAAATGAGTGGATTTATTCCACAGAGAACTGAAAGAAAGCGGCTATTCTAGTGTGACTCAAGTACATAACAAAACAGAATAATATGTTATGTTAAATGTTTGCATAACAGTTATTTTTATTATTTATCTGACTGAAACCAGAAAGATGCAACAAAACGCATGTCAGCAATGATAAATTTGTACAGGTTGGCAAGTCTGCACTGACATTGAAAGTACTTCTCCAAGCCCCACATTTTAAAGACTGCCATAACGCAACAACTTTATTTGTAAAGAATTTTAACAACTACAGTTAAAAAATACTGTGCATTGCAGATAAATGACAGTGTGTAGAGAAATTTAAGCACAACGATAATGAAATACTGCTAAAAAACACAAGTAAAAGGTGAGGATAGGCTGGGTCAAAGGTCAGATAGAAAAAGTAGGTTTTAAGTGGGTATTACTTAGCTGTGGAACAATACACACAGTAAACACACAGACAAACGTTTTGGTTGTCGTTAAAAATTTAATCAGGTGTTTTCCATGGACTGTAACGGTATATTGTTTTATATGTATCCCTTTTGTTGCTGCCCCTCCGTGTGAGGAAACGCGGCAATGAAAAAAAGCCTACCTGCGCTGCACCGGTCAGTTGTAACACGGCCGCTTTCTTACGGAGTTTCCCCGCACTGCCAGAAACTGACGCCATTTGTGAAGCGGTTGAGCCTTTTGTCTTATACGTGGACATAGTAATATAAAATAAAAAGTAAAGCAATTTTTGAAAAAAAAGAGCTTTAACGCGTTGGTCCTAGCGCAGTGTTGCTTGCTTTAAGCTAATGCTAATAACTGTTAACGTTAGCTAACCGTGTCATGCACTACAGTTCTGGATATATAACAAGTTCTGCCACCTTGGTATACGTTAACGGTTAAGGCTTAACTTCTTTTGCAACAAAACTTGTAAAAGTATTGTATTGGAAATCTACTTAAAGAACTGCCAGTGCCGTCACGGTGTAGCTGCTGTTTGAAGCCTGTCGTCATGGCAACGTTTCCATGGAAACGTGGTGATTATGGGATACCGTCGCGAGGCTCGGCTTGTAAATACTGTAGTCGTAAATATTTTAATATGCGTAATGTTTACTGTAGTATCTTTTGTAAATACTGTACACATATTTAATAACCTTTAGTATTGCTTTCATTTTTTATGCTTTTGAAGGGCGCCCATATTATGCCGCAAGGGGGCACAAGTCAGTGTCAGGAAGGGCAGCCGAGGTAAAACTTTGTAATATGGAGGGAGAGCAGGGAACAGGTGGAGGAGAAGAGAAAGAAGGTGGAGGATTTTAAGGACTTAGGGTCAACAGTCCAGAGCAATGGAGAGTGTGGAAAAGAGGTGAAAAAGCGTGTGCAGGCAGGCTGGAATGGATGGAGAAAAGTGTCGGGTGTGATGTGTGATAGAAGAGTTTCAGCTAAAATGAAAGGAAAGGTGTACAAAACTGTGGTGAGACCAGCGATGTTGTTTGGTTTAGAGACAGTGCCGCTGAGGACAAGACAGGAGGCAGAGCTGGAGGTAGCAGAGNACAGGAGGCAGAGCTGGAGGTAGCAGAGATGAAGATGCTGAGGTTCTCTTTGGGTGTGACCAGGATGGACAGGATCAGGAATGAGCACATCAGAGGGACAGCACATGTTAGAGGTTTTGGAGATAAAGTCAGAGAGGCCAGACTGAGATGGTTCGGACATGTCCAGAGAGAGAGAGAGAGAGAGTGAGAGTGAATATATTGGTAGAAGGATGCTGAGTTTTGAACTGCCGGGCAGGAGGCCTAGAGGAAGACCAAAGAGGTTTATAGATGTAGTTAAAGAGGACATGAAGGTAGTTGGTGGGGTTAGATGGAGGCAATTGAGTCGCTGTGGCCAACCCTGAAGGGATTAGCCGTAAGGAAAAGAAGACATATCGTGAAGGGATCTGTGTATATGTGTAATATGTAATATAAACACATGTTTTTTAATTTTTCATACAACTTTGAATAACTTTGAATAGTGACTGTAGGGCACATACACATTACAAATACCGTATGGCCAATTTTCAGGAATAAACAAACTCTAATAATTAATTCAGGAGAAATAATATAAATATAAAGCAGTTACACAATATGATTAAAGTCTTATTGTTGGTGTTTGGCCATTCTACCTAAACGCGTGGAAAAAATAACCAAGTCAATCTCACAAGGGTTCTGATTAATTACTGGACAATGGGAATAAGAATCAAAACAAAAAGTACTTCAACTTGGGAAGCAAATGCATATGCTTTTATTAATTTAACCAATATGGCTTCATTATTCCTTAAATCAACCATCTCTAGGTGATTCACTGTAAATCCCCTTTTCTCTCAACTGGACTCAACACACAGCCACATACAAAAAAGTGCCAACCACAGTACCATCTAAAGTCATGTTTCATTCTGGAATTCTCTTGAAATGTGAATGAGAACAGCGTGAGCTGATGTGACAATGAACGAACATTTACACAAAACACTTTAAAAGCTACTGTACGGTATAACCGGTAAGACCATGAACTGGGCGAACAAAGTCCAATTTTCCACTTTTGGAAGTTGTGTCAAAGCCGTAACAGAGGCAGGACAGTGAGTGTAAGGGTAAGCGTATGCCATATGCTGTTGTAAGAAACTGGCGTTGTCTGAAATGTATGTGTACGTCACACAGGATGCTCTGTCAAAATGCAGAGTTGAGGCCTTTTAAAAAAACCACCTCCCCAACAGCAAGGTCTATGATACCCCCTATGAAGATCTGCTTTGTGCCTTTCTTCAGTGCCTACTTTACAGAAGAGTAAAAAAAAATATCTTCATAAAAACTGAAAAAAATCAAGAGCAAAAACGCAGATATGGTATTTATCCTCACATTTCACACATAACCAAGTGTGCTTTCAAACAGCAATTTGATGTCCCCCAGTCACAAAAATATCAGCGCCAGCACCTTGTGTACTGTGGCATTTGCTTTTGAACACAACAGGGCCAACATTGTGGAATTCCCTTACACACAGATGCTCTGTCTGTTGTGGCTCTATCTACACCGAAAGGTGGAAAATTTGCCAGACTGACTGTGTACCAGTGCTATTTCTACAAAACCACCTGGAAAAAAAAGTGGAAAAAATGCCAGCTTTTACAGGCAGTATAAAAGTGAGTTACATAAGGCTAAAGGTCACTCCACTCCCGGTGTTTGGATTAGATGTGACCCTGTGCTTTAATCTGCAATAGTTCCGCATTAGAGGACGGAAAACCACCTTAAAATATATGCATGAGCAGTTCCTGGGAAAACATTAGGAGGAGGGACGCTAATGATTATTTGCCAATCATTTTAAGCCAAAAGTGAAAGGTTGTGGTCAATACTTTAAACAACAAGTGCATTTGTGGGGGGCGCAGTTTCAAGCAGTAGAATGTCAGTCAGCTGCAATCAGATAGATGGAGGGTGAATACAAATACAGTATATAAATATGATCCTGCATGCTGTACAAAAAAAGGTTAGATTAAATGAAAAAGTGTCAATGCTACAGCAGAGAAAAAGAGGCACTAGCTAAGCAGCAGACCAGAAGGCCGTTCTTGCGTTACAAAGGTACTCAAGCAACTCATGTGCATGAAAAAAATGTATGTTGTTCAGTGCGCACGGTGGTCATGTTGGCAACAGAGTCAGGACACCTGGGTTCAAATCTCTGTTGGGTATCTCTGTGTGGAGTTTGCATGTTCTCCCCATGCGTGCGCGGGTTTTTCAAAACCATGCATGTTAGGTAATTGGCGACCCTAAATTGTTCATAGGTATGAATGTGAGTGTCAATGCTTGTTTGTCTGCCCTGCGATTGACTGGCAACCAATCCAGGGTGTACCCCACCCAAAGTCAGCTGGGATAGGCTCCAGCATACCACCGTGACCCCAATGACGATAAGCGGCATAGAAAACGGATGGATGTTGTTCAATGTCTCGCTTTGCAAATCAACCTCAAAACAAATATAAAAAGTTCAAAACCTTCTTTAAGTTTAAGACTATGTGGGATTCCCTTCTTGATCCCTCATTGAAACCATCTTGAAGGACCTATTGTCCGTGGATGTTCGACGTCTTCCTTGTTACACGGAAGAGTCAGCCATTGCTACGAGGACGCACAAGTGACATCATAGTTCATGATGAGCTGCTTGATGAAGGACAGTTTGTGGTGGAGATATTCACAGCGCTTCTTCTCTTCCTGGTAGCCTGGAAACTTCTACAGACAGAGAATAAAACATGTCATCAGAAGGGGAAGCAGACTTTGTCACATCACAAATGAATAACTACATTTTAAAACAATTTACCAGCAAAAAATAATATAATCAGTTCAAAGACTGTTATAACTAACAGTGACGGTTAGTATAAGTCAAAGTTAACCACTTTTGTATAATTTATAGACAAACAGACCCATTAGGGGAGAACTAATTTATGCATGTCAGTAAGTAGTGGTAATAAATATGGTTTAAATATGATTTCGTGTTCCTTTAAAATTATGGAATTCTGTATCCAAAACTAATCCACTTTACCTTTCGATACTTGTTGTATTTTTCTAATATTTGATCTTCCATTACCTACATGGAACAGAACACAATGCAGTTAACGTCATCAGCTATTGAGCATATTACTTGTGAACGCTGTTAAACAGACAGGCACCTTGTGTTCTTTAGTACCGGGTGACATGCTCTTGATTTTGGCTCCAAGCTGAACAAACATGTGAGTTATGGTGGCGATTCGGGTGTGGAGGTCTTTGTATTCATCGTACTCTGCACTGAAATCTTCCTGGTACCGCTGACGTTGCTCTGGGCTTGTGACCCTGACATACGTGCTACAGACAGACATAACATCAACTTAGTAACAACACCAACATCTGATGCAGAATATAAATAAGACCTCCCCGAAAAACATACAGGACTATGAATCCCATTTTTAGCTCCTGAATGATGCAACTCCATTTTGTGACAAAAGGTGGCAGCATTAGACAGGCATATTTCTGCCATGACCCGTAGTAAACATTTATTTATTTATGTTTTATAAAGGAATAGCCCCTTGAAATGCAGAATCTCGTTTTCAAGGGGGTCCTCCAGTTGAACAATTTGACCGCAGATAGCAGTGCCATAATAAACATAATATACAGCACTATGTAAAAAAAAATAAAAAAATCCACACACACACACAAGCTCTCGAAGCTCCACCCCAAACAAAAATAAATTACGGTATCAAAAATCAAAAACAAAGACAAACATTTGTTAAATGACACAGGAGAGCCTTACGGAACATATGAAAAGAGGATATAAATCAATACTGTCAGAGAACCACTGAATAAGCATCATTAATGTTATACAGTAATAAAACACTGTATATATTCATTTAATACTATATTATTATTACCAATGATCATTAAAAAAAATATATGTATGTAACAATTTTATACAGTATATAGTGGGATCATTGAGCGTGCTAAAAAAAAAAAACAATCGGATGACAGTGCTTCTCGTCCTATCTCTAAGGTAGAGCCCAGCCACCCTGTGGAGGAATCTCATTTTGGCCGCTTGTACTCGTGATCTTATTTATTATTTATATGTTGTAATTTTTATATTATCTAATATTCTTTATTAAAATGCATATAAAGAAAACATTAAATAATTAATGCAATATAAAACGTGTGTCATGACAAAATGGTCAAAACAAATATATTTGTCATAAAAAAAATACCTAAGTCAGTTTTAATATAAGATTTTATGTTGCAATTTAATAAATCAATACACAATGCAATAAATAATTTAAGTAATTCATGGTAAATAATTGACTTTAAATGTATGGAGATTTTGTCACAAAAAACCCTGCATGTACATGCAGCTGTTCTATCCTTTTATTTTTAACATCCCCCGCAAAATGAATAACCCCACTGGAACCACATACAGCACATTTATAGTCAAGCTGATAAATGTTATATGTATTCACGTGTAACAATAATAAAACATTTACGGCTGCTGTGGCGATTCAACATGTAACAAATCATGTTTTGACTCACAGCACATAATCAGGCTTCTCCTCGGAGTCCATGTCATGTGTGATGTCACAATCTAAAAATAAAACACAAACACAACAGATTACGAAACTGACAACAAAAGTCAGCTAAGTGCCCTGCATACTTAGTTTTGTGGTGACTAAGTCATGTTTTTTTTTGTTTTTTTTAGTGTGTACACCCGCAGACAAGCTCTAAGCTCAGGAGAGGAGTTCACCTTAGGGAGAAAAAGTGTTCTTGTTGAGTGAGCCGAAGTGAGCCGGGAACATAACAGGCTGAGAGGACTCAAGAGAGTGATCTTAGGGGTTGCAAACACACCTAAGCTTATGAGTTATTACTGTGTAAGTGCACCGGGAGGCTACCTGTGCCACTTAAGGGACTGAGTGCGGTTAAACTGTTATTTTGTGTACAAGAAACTAAATTGGCAACAAAGTAACAAAAAAAAGCAGGTCTTACTCCGAAGTTTGTCCTGGTTCTGCTTGAGATCAGGACTGTTCTCCGACCAGCCTCTGTCCTGCTTTTCTTTTAACCTTTCCCGCTCTTTGTCTTTGTGCTTTTTGGATTTCTTCTTCCTTTGCAGCTGCTGAGCGCCGTCTGATTCGATCTCAGGCAGAGCGTGGTTCTTCGCTTTGGTTCCGTGTTGACTGGACACATCAGAGGCACTCGACACTTTGTGCGTTAGAGGAGAGCCATGTCGCCCTCCTGGTGACCCGTCAATGCTCCCCGTGGTGTTTTGACTTCCTGGGAAATCAGTCTCGAGAGAGTGGAAACACGGAGGTGCACTGACGTGCGCACTCTTATTGTCTACGAGTCCATTGGTAGCCGACTGCTGTTGTGTCCTGCGATCGCTTTGTCTTTGTCGCTTTGTGGCCAAAGCTTGTAGCGAATCAAAAGGTGCGGGGCGTTTCTGGATGATGAATGCAAAAGGATATTTTCATCTAAGAGATCGATCTAAAAAGCAGTCAATAAGACAATCATCACACCAAAGCCAACAAGGCCGCTTACTGCTACTGGGTTCCTTGCAATGCTGTGATGTGGTGTTCTATCCTCTGACGTCCTCAGTATTGATCCATTGGTTTGAGCATTCTTTGATTGGTCGTTGACATGGGGCTGTAACTTCCTGGTTAAGTAAAAGAAAATGGAGGAAATTTTATGTTGCGCCAATACATTCATTACATCAATACATTAGTTTGCTCCATTTTCATGCAAAAAAGTACAAATCCAAGTCAAGAAAAATGTCATTACAGGGAATTTTGAGTGGGATTTCGCTACAAGGATATCTTTATAGTATGCTAGCATGTCTTGCAAAGCATTATGACACCCAATGACTTAAACATGACATTTCAAGGCAGTTTAGTTCCAATTAAAACGCACCGTAACAACATCCTGTTGACCATTTTCCGCTCTTCCTCGTTGTAGCTGGGCCAGTCCCTTCGCACATGCTTGAAGAAATCGTCTCTTAATAGGTAGCTGCTGTCTTTGGGGTTCACCTTTGCTACCTGAAACACAAGACAGAGTTAATTCTCAAGCCATTGTGCTGATATTCTACAATGTCATTAATGTAGATGTCTTTGAAAAAAAAACTAAAGAAAAAAAAAACCCAACCCAAAATACTGTAAAAACAACTTTAAACTGGTCCCAAATAGTATCAGACTCTCTGCCTATTAGGTTTATGTTTTGTGGGTAGCTGACCGAACGTCCCCAATACAACCACAAGGTCTGCTGAGACATGTAGAGTAACAGCCTAATTGAGACCACAGGAAACACAAAATAGAAACGGACAAATCTGTCCAACAGCATGTGTGACTGCAGATCATATACAGCTGTACACCACAGCAGACTAACTGTAAAAGTAAACATACTGTATTGTTGAATTAATACCAAAGAGCATTAACTATGCATAATCGCATTAGATTTTTCAAAGTATATTACAGCCTGTGTGGAGTGTATCCATACACTGAACAGCCACAACAATGATGCACAATTTAATTGGTGCAGTTCTACAGGCACTGCAACCACAATAATAATAATTGTTCAATTTAAACTGCGCAGATGTTCCTTATGGAATGTCCAGTTGATATCTGTGTACACACTTCCTCATACCTCGTCCAGTATGGCTCCAAGTTCTGCCTTCTCCTTGGGTGCAACCCGTTCCCTCTCCAGCCACAGCAGCAGTTCTGGCTTCCTGTAAGACTTGAGAGCCAGCAGGTGAATGATGCGCTCCCTGAGGGACTTCTGGTTGACCGAGGCCATGCTGCCGCTCCACCGGGTCGTTATGGGGGGTTTGCAGAAGCCGCCGTCTGATGCAGATGGAAGAGGTGGCCTCTTTTGGAACTTGACGCTTTTGCCTGAGCACATAGAACAGTAGAGCCTAATCACTAGGGGAGACGCTGTAATGAGCTTTACCACTAAGTCTATACAGTAGTTGCAATACCCCATCACCTATCTTGTGTTAAACTACACCACACCACCCAAATGTGAATGCTTTTAAGGTTTTACAAAATGTTAAAAAGGGACTATATGCCAGCATTCAAGTTGTTCTGTAGGCATTATATCCAACCCTCTTTATGCTTTGAGAAAGTCCTCTTCATACTTTTACATCTTGTGTAACACATGCACAGACACACATTAGTTATTAGTTTGTTGTCGGTTAATAGCGATTTCGAAAGGTTTAGTGACTCAGGTTATCTAACACTGAATATATAGCCTATTGCAGTGGTTTTCAAACTGGGGGGTGCACCTCATGCAGGGGGACCGGCGTTATGACAGGGGTGGGCGCGGGGCTACCACGAACACTTTTCATTATTACCATATTTTTCACGTGGGGGTTGCTGAAAATCATTTTATCTCCAAAACGGGTGCGCTGCAAAAAAGTTTGGGAACCACTTGAATAATGTAACAACATGAATGTTGAAAAATGAATTGTTGATCACCTCTTAGGATATGTATGAGAATACCAGAGGGCCATGAACGGCAGTTATTTTACAACCTTTTTTTGACAATTTTCATGCAGTTTAACTTACAATAAAAAATTGTGAAAAATATTGACATTTTTTGTTCCAATCTGTTGCCAGCAGTAGTGTGATATGGTTGAAAAAAATAAAAAATAAATGTAAGCCAGTTGCATGTAGTCCCTCCACAAAAAAATCAGAGATCGGACAAACATTGCGAGACTTCAGGTCAGTGAGCAGCAAATACATTAACTCTGCTTTATCTTGAGTGTTTTGTCTAATGATGACCATAGAACCAAAAACGGAACCTATTGCAACAGCAATTGAACACCAGTCTATGTCCTGGCTGTTCAGTAAAATATGGGTAAAAGGGCAATTAGTCATCAGTGGTGACAAAAAGATGTGTTTGTAACAGTGAGACACAGGAGGAGGACATTGGACACTGCTATCCATCATGGACAACACCCACCCACTCCATCGGACAAGAGAGGGACAGCGGAGCTCATTCTCCAGACTCCTGCAGTTCCGCTCACACAGTGAACCCCACATGACTTCATTCATTCGGCATGTCATCCAGCTCTACAATACCTCACCTGTCTGTAAAAGATAATCCTGTATTATTCGTCATTCATTCACAACATTATTGCACTATACTGTCTGTCCTCCTTTGCAGATAGTGTAAAAGTACTTGTACTTGTTTCATTGTCCACCAGCTAGGCCGTGGTTGACCGTTAACTATGTACTTCCTTGGTAACTAACAGGTACTCCAAAAGTCTCTGCTTTTCTTATTGATCATAGCCGCAAAATAATCCTAATTAGAGCCAAAGAAAGTTGCAAGTGCCAGCACTTTGATAAATAAGATGAGAAACGCTACTGAATTCAAGAAATAACTCATAGCAAAACACATTTATGTGGATTTCAACTCATCCCTCCTGCCTCATTGTCATCTGTGAACAATCAAGTCTTTAATCAAGGTAAAGTTACACAAAATGTTCGTTAATCCTTTTAATTCATCATTTATATGCATTTCAAATTATTTTGAATTGCAATTGTTTTTTGCATGTATAACTTAACTTGATTCGGTTAGAGTATGTTTTTGATCTTCTGGAACACATTAGTGATTGCAACCAAGGTTCCACTGTACACGTTTAGCACGTGAAGCTGCACTGTCTGCTCAAGTTCAACGCAGTCTGCAAAATACATAGGAGCTATTTGTCTTTCAGGTGAAAACCTCACACTGATCGCTTCAGAGTGCAGAAACGGGCATGTTAGAGCAGTGAGAGCTACAGTATGTCCTCAAACTAATCTTATTACAGTACATCTTAATCGGCACTTTGAAGGTTACAGTAGGGTAGAGCAACATTACTGAAAGAGACAACTTTAAATTCTACTACAAAGATACAGTGACCATATAACTAAAATAAAAATCAGCAGATACAGTAGTGTTCAAAATAATAGCAGTCCAACGTGACTAAACAGATTAAGTAGTATTAGTATATTTTTTATTGCTACATGGAAAACGAGTTACCAGTAGGTGCAGTAGATTCTCAGAAAAAAACAGGACCCAGCATTCATGATATGAACGCTCTTAAGGCTGCGCAATTGGGCAATTAGTTTAAAGGAGTGTGTTATAAAGGAGAGCAGTGTGGCATTCAATCAGTGATCAGTGATCAATTTTGTGAAAAAACAGATGCGACAGATGGCCGCAATTTAAGGATGAAACCAGCACTTGGCGCAAAAAAATGTTGGCTGTTCAGCTAAAATGATCTCCAATGCCTTAAAATGGAGAGCCAAACCAGAGACACGTGGCAGATAACGAAAGACAACTATCAAAATGGATGGAATAATATCCAGAATAGAAAAGGCTCAGCTAATGATCAGCTACAGGATGATCAAAGACAGTCTGGAGTTACCTCAAAGTACTGTGACAGTCAGAAGATGTCTGTGTGAAGCTACTCTATTTACAAAAATCCCCTGCAAAGCCCCGCTGTTTAAAAAATGCCATGTGAAGAAGCGGTTACTATTTGCCAAAGAATACATCAACTGGCCTAAAGAGAAATAAAGGAACATTTTGTGGACTGATGAGAGTAAAATTGTTCTTTTTGGGCCCAAGGGCCGCAGACAGTCTACGAGACGACCGCCAAACTCTAAATTCAAGCCACAGTACACAGTGAAGCATCATGATATGGGTATGTATCTCCTACTATGGTGTTGGGCCAATTAATCACATACCAGAGATCATGGATCAGTTAGCATATGTCAAAATAGAATAGAATATTCTTTATCGTCATTGCACATCACGTCATAGTGCCTTATGCTGAAGAGGACATGCCCTTGAAATGAGTGTTTCAACAAGACAATGAACCCAAACACACTTCTAAACCAGCAAAATCTGGGTTCCAAAACAACACAATTAATGTTATGGAGAGGCCAGCCCAATCACCGGACCTTAATCCAATTAAGAACTTGTGGGGATGCTGTTTTGGAAGCAAAACCAAGAAATGTTAATCAATTGTGAAATGTTGTTAAATAACTTAGGAGTGGAATAATAGCTGAAAGATTCCATAAGTTTGTTGACTCCATGCCACACAAATGTGAAGCAGTTATAAAAAAAAGAAACTGTGGCCATACAACTAAATATTAGTTTAGTGATTCACAGGATTGCAAAACCATAGAAACAAAAAAGTAGTTTTTAGTTTGTCAAGTCAACAGCAGACACTATTTTTTTAAACACACACCTTTTCAAATAATTGCCCAATTGCCAAGCCTTAAGAGCATGCATATCATGAATGCTAGGTCTTGTTTGTTTTCTGAGAATCTACTGCAATGTGGCAATACAAATATACAAATAACATACCATATGCACTACCATGTGTCTCTTCTATAGCTTTTGACATACTTCATGATGTGGTGATTTATACATCTCCTCCTGAGGCTGAAAAGGATATATAGCACACACTTGTTGAAGTGCTTGTATGTGCTTGTTGATGAACCGCATTCACCTTAAAAAAGCATACTGTTACACAATCCACAAGTGTTAAATTTGGTCAAAAAGTATCCAGAGACTGAATAAGACTGCAGCCCAGTACTGACATGGGGGTCTGACAATCCTGCCAGGAAAGAATATTGCATAACAGCAGCAAAGGCTGGAGAGAAGAAATATGATAAGAGAAAAAAAGCTGGCAAGTAGATGCCTCAGCACATTATGACTAATAAGTGTTATGTTATTACTAACATCTGATTCAAACGCACGTCAACAATGTTCATTAAAAAACTGCGATAAAATTGTTTAATAATTATAATGTAGGGCTTTCACTAATATAACTGCGTCCAAAAACCGAACCGCAGTAAAACGTAATTTGGATCTTCTTAAACAGCGGCTTAAAGGCACAAGCTGCTGAAATGATTGTGTTTTTTCCCCAAAGCTGGATGCTTGTGTCACAGGAATTTCACTGGCAGCCAAAGTGTTGAATGCTTAAATCAGTCTCAGTGATGCAATCACTGATAAGCAGAGTAAAGAAAAACAGTTGCACAGAGCAAATGAAGAGTGTCTAGTGATGACATTTAACTTGGGCAAATATTTGACAATTGACCACCTGATATCTCCCAGGGCTTTGCAGAGGTGCCAGTCAGGTTACCCTTGAGCAATGCACTAGCATTGTTCTTTATCTAGCATGTGATATCACTCGCATTTGTCCTAGATCTCCACTTACTGGGATGTGAGGCTCCCGGTTTGATCTCGATGGCGGAGCGGCTCCAGCAGTCCTTCTCCACTTGCGACATCCTCTCGCGGGTCATCTGGTAGGAGTCCTCCGTGGCGCACACAGTGATCTTGTCCTGGATGACCCCTTGCCCTTCCAGTTGCTCACGACCGTCGCTGCAAAACAAAAATACAAAAAAACACACACAAAAGAACCGCTGAGCCACAGAGGATTTTAGCTGTCAACGCCGTGAACAAAGTCCTGTTGAGCTACCTCAGAGCTGCATACCAAAATGGACAGTGGCTTTGCGGTGGGAGCTGGCTAAGATGGCCTATGTATGTTATGTCACAGACTGCATACTGTATATAGTCGTGCATGGTGTAGAAAGAGAGAGGCTCATGGCAGATTCCAGCCTGGGGAAAACCTCTAGCTTGGCTCGGTTTAACTTGGCTCCAGCCAGCTGGCCTTACAAAACTAGGACAAAAGTCATTGCATCATACACATAATCATTGGCCTGCCTTTATTTGCAGGCACATGATTGTACACTTTTTCGCCTTTGTCTTGGAAATCAACTTACTTATGCCAAAAACAGCAAAAGCGGATGTTAAGAGTATGAGCCACCTCTGGCCTACAATATAAGTAAGTTGCCTATTAAAATAATGCTACGATTGTCTTTAAAGCTTGACATAAAGTTGTTTGTTGATCCTTGATACCCCATTTTCATTGAGCTATGGTTGCGTCGTACCTTGAAGCATATTGATGTATGCAATCAAAGCTGGCCTGTGGTTGGTCTTTACAGTCGCTGGATAGGTAGAAGGAGAAGACACGAAGAGCTTTGGGTGACTCTGCTGTAGGAGCTGGCAGCTTGATGTACTATAGAGTAAACAGGAGAGGAACAATGACCGGTTTTACAAAACATACACACAGTATGTAAAACCAATAACACTCGGAACTAAAGATGCGTCAAAAAGGAGATGTAAATTGTACAATAGTATAGCAAGTGTGACACATATGAGTTTCAACAGCAGAGTAGCGCAACCAACATTTTAAAGCGCATTCAGAGATAAATAAAGCTGCTGGGTGCTAACTCATGATACTTCTAATGCAGATACTGACAACTTGTTAATAAAAACAAAGACAGGTTTCCTGCAGCCACAGCTGTTAACGCTAATGTCTTCTGACCTGGCGCTAAGTGGTGACCGAGGCAATTGTTGCTCCCAGAGACTATAGGATTAGAGGCGTCAATGACCGGTGTCTCATTAAAACTTTTTCCATACCAATATTACAGCCTTGAGTATTGGGTGATACCAATATCAATGCGATATCAGCAAGAAACACGCATACTTTGATGACTTATTTTGTAGTGTGGAATGTCAGAAAAGGTTTAATCAAGTGATATTACTCAAACAGGGAACAACAGCTAACAGTCGCAATAATAAAAAAAAACGGACTCATTCATTTCTATAAACATCTGGGGTATAGCTTTATCCACAATGTAGTGGCAGCTGGGCAAAACGTTCAAGGGGCTCAGTGAAACATTTAAACACGATGCTGCTCCAAATGCATGATGGGGTTGGTGGAATAAAACTTTCCTGTGTCTGTGCTACCACTGGAAACTTGTGCATGACAAGTTTTGCACTCAGCTGCTAAACGTGCTATTACATGCTGTTGTTGTAATCATGTGGGTTCTGCATGCTGAATAGAAGGGCTGCTACCGCATAGAAGTGTTCGCATAGACTCTGGAATGGACTGCTTGCATTAGAGTGCCAATGTTGTAGATTGTAGATGCTGGCTGATATGATCTAATAATGTTTTCTTTGGTTAATAATGAAAGTGATATTCGATATTAATATTGGATTGGGACACCCGTAGTTTATTTTCTACTGTAAAACATACTGAATGTGTGACTTATAGACATTAAAGTTAGCATAGCATACTATAAAGTACTTAGTACACCCCTATAGTCAACTTTATACCTATATTGCCTAATATAGTTGACAAAATAAGACATAACTCACACCAGCACTGGGAAAGTTCCTTGTTGAACGTAATGTGGGTCAAAATAAAAAAGATCAACATCAGTCTATTCATCCTTACTATGAAGTTCGTCACTTGAGTGATTTACAAGGCAGCCAGTCTGACATACATAGACGTACACTGACACTAGTGCTAGTTTTATTTACACCAGATTGCGCAACTCTTATGTGCAGACTACGGGATCTCTAAAGTGACACAAGAAACGACCGCTTCTTTAAACATAGCAATCTACTGAGCTAACTAGTTAGCCTCCAATTTATTTATTCTAAACTTTAAAATGGGCTTGAAACTGCATTGGGAAGACAGACAAAGTAAGAAGCCAAGCTGTTTTCATATCTTTAGAACTCTCAGAAAACTGAAAAACGTGTGTCCATGTCTCATGTAAGGATAGCGGATGATGTGCAAAATTCTCCCCCCAAAAAGTGCAGTTTTCCTTTAAATATTTTTTACGAATAATAGTCAATAGTCAAGAAGGGAGCGATGTTTGAACTGCTATGTAGCGAGGGAGGACTGTATGTAATGACAACGTAATGTCAACCTCAGTGTTCTTGAGTTTGAAATAAGAGATTCAGCTATCTGTGCAGGTCTTTATTTGCAGGCGTTTGCAAGGATTTGAAGAAACTGTGCTGCTACTACTACTACTACTACATTGTTTGTTGTACTCAGTTTTTAAAAAAGCTGGTTTCAAACAATTTCATGTAATAATTTAAATTTCTTTTGTGCATGTAGAAGTGAAAGTTAGACCTCTGTATTTGGCATAACTATAGCGGGACTAAGTCTTGTTTGCTTGTGTGCACCCCTTCAGTGATAAATATCCTTTAAGCTTGTAAAAGGTTAATCCTGGATGTTACAAGAAACTTGGGCCAGGAAACATTCATTTATGCGAGATGGTTGTGTTGGCGTCCTGCTAGATGAACCAGAAATCTTCATTAAAAAAATTATCATGGCAAGCAAGATGTGCTACGTTGCTGTTGTTCCACTTCCAAAGAAATTCAGATTTCAGATTGACTACGTGATGTGTAGAAATGCCATTTGACAGGAGCGTGCTTACGGACAAGGGGAGGGGTCAATGTGAAAAAAAGGAAGCATCTCAGGCAGCTATAAAACTGTGCTGGCCTTGTTAAAAAGCCAGCCTTCCTCTCTACATTTACACTAACAGGGAGCACATGGCTGAGCAGGATTTATTTAAAGGCTTATTTGACAAACGCTCTGGGTGAGCCGCAAAAATGTATTAAAACTTATTGTCAAAATACTAATTGTGATCTAACAAGCTAAAATGGAACCACCTAAGTGATGCTTCCTAATTGTTCCTAATTGTTCAAATTTCAAAACATTTTTTTCCCATAAGAAATAAATTATACTTAAAAGGTTTCAGGTTCAAACTGTTGCTAAGACCACTATTATTTTTTTGTTCATGCTTAATTCTGTCATACAATTGTAAAAAAAGGTTGACCATTGCATAATTAACCTAAATTCATGTTACAGGTGTCAAAATATACTCAGCTCACAGACAAGACGATACACGATATTGGGTTCGTGAGCATGGAACAAGACTATATTTTAACATGACTTTTAAGAAAACTACAAAGACAAAATATGACTGGACAAACAGACTTTTTTAGTTAACAATGCAGGTAGATTTTGAAATTGTTTATAAATTGACATGAATGTCCTAAACATGATGCTTAGCTATTTCAAATAATCATTTACGTTGATGTGCAAGTATGTAAAGATAGATACTTTATTTATCTCCAACAGAAAGACACGTAAAATAGATGCTCCCATGATGCTTAGAATGCTGTTTTAGAAGTAGTACATTTCTGAATTTGACACTGGTATGTATTGAAAGTCTGCAGCGATAATGTTTTGATCTGACAATTCTTAAGTAACTTTGACCAAATGTTGATTTACTACAATTTCTGCCAGGACATTAATACAGCCACATCTGTTGACATCTAATGGAAAAAAAAAAAGAAATAAACAGCCGGGTAACAAGTAATGCTGGGAACACCAAGGTACTGTAGTGTTCAAAATCATAGCAGTCCAAATTGACTAACCAGATTAAGTACTGTTAATAACATACTTTTATTGCTCCACGGCAAACAAGTTACCATCCGGTGCAGTAGATTCTCAGAAAACAAATAAGACCCAGCATTCATGATATGCACGCTCTTAAGGCTGTGCAATAGGGCAATTTGTTCAAAGGGGTGTGTTAAAAAAATAGCAGTGTGGCATTCAGTAATCAGTGATCAATTTTGTGAAAAAACAGGTGTGAATCAGGTGGCCCCTATTTAAGGACGAAACCAGCACGAGCACAAGAGCAATGCACAAGTTGCTCTTTGAAACAAGAACAGCTTACTTTGATTAAAAGTTGATTGGAGGGGAAAACTTACGAACACGTGCAAAACATTTTTGGCTGTTCAGCTAAAATCATCTTCAATGCCTTTAAATAGAGAGCAAAACCAGTACATGTACCAGTACATGCTGGTTCCTCGTGAGATTTCCAACCAGCAGATTTCCAGATTCCCGCTGTGCAAACTGCAAGAAGCACTATCGCTGGCTCCAAAATAATTCTCCACTGCAATTCGACCTCAGACAGCCTAACCAAAGTCTGAGCTGAGACACGTGTCTGGAAACGGGAGACAACTATCATAATGGATGGAAGAATAACCAGAATGGCAAAGGCTCCGCCAATGATCAGCTCCAGGTTGATCAAAGACAGTCTGGAGTTAATGATAAGTACTTTGAGAATTAGAAGACATCTGTGTAAAACTATTGTATTTACAAGAATACCTGACAAAGTCTCTCTGTTAAAATTTTTTTTTTTTAAAAGACACGTGCAGAAGTTACAATTTTCCCAAAGAACACATGAACTGGCCTAAAGAGAAATTGAGGAACATTATGTGGACTGATGAGTTTCGGGTTCAAGTGCCACAGACAGTTTTTGAGACGACCCCCAAGCCACAGTACACAGTGAAGACAGTGAAGCATGGAGGTGCAAGCATCGTGATATTGGCATGATTCTGTGGTGTTGGGCCCATTTATCGCATACCAGGACTTTGTGTTGAAGAGGACATGCCCTTAAAATGGGTGTTTCAACATGAAAATTACCCCAAACACTAGTAAATTCTTTGTTCCAAAACAAACAAAATGAATGTTATGGAGTGGCCAGCCCAATCCCCAGACCTTAATTCAATCGAGAAGTGACAGCAAAGATGGTTTTGTCTGTTTTCAGAGAATTCAATGCACCTACTAGAAACTATTTTTGCCATGCAGCAATAAAAATGTACTATATACTGTATAGTACTATATGTACTATAATAACTAGGTATGTATTATTATTATTATTATTATTATTATTATTATATGTACTATATGGTTGCCTTTGAAAATGTAACATTTGGTGGTGATAAAATTCAGGACTGTTTAGCCTAGCTGGAGGTATGCAGGTTCTTTCTAAATATTCTAGTTATTTAAGAATTTTGTGTAATGGATTGCGGGACACTAGCAACACAGTCAGATGTTAGAAGCACACAGCGATGCCACAGTACTTTGCTGGTTTTTTGTGAGATCTCCAACCAGCAGACTTCCAGACTCCCGCTGTGCAAACTGCAAGAAGCACTCTCGCTGGCTCCGAAGTAATTCTCCACGGCAATTCAACCACAGACACCCTAACCAAAGTCTGAGCTCTTTAGGAATGCAACTGACCGTGAATAATCAAATATTTATCGTTGTCCTTTCAAGTAAAACATTCAGGGAATCTGCTGGGATATTTTTTGAGATTATTAAAGAAGAGAAACTGGAGTAAATCAAGACCGAATGAGTTAAGGTAAAACAGAAATAGGTTTACATGCAAGAGATTAACACATCACAAGAAAAGTCTGCTTTTTAAGGTATTTGCATGTTGCATTCTTCAATGTCTCATTGAGAATAGATATTTCCTTTTTTTTTCATGACTAAACATTTGCTAAAACTTGTCTTTACCATGCCTTTAGGGGTTACTCTGCTTCACACTTGGTTTTTGCAGCTTGGGAACAAGATAACACTAGTTACCTTGGAGTCCAAAAATCAACATTATTTTAGAGTGGATCTAAATCTAAATTGACTGCTAACCTTATTTGTTACACTGTTTAGCGAACAGTGGCCAGGACATAATTTGACTGCTACTGCAACTTTATTTGTGACAGCAGGCCAATATGTATTAACTCTAAGTCCAACTAGTGTTAACACTCATGTAAATAACATTCCCCCTATCAGAGGTGTTCAAAATGCTTTGGATGAAATGCTAGCAGACATGTAATACAGATATCCTCAGTTTTAAAACAACTAGACAATTGGTGTCATCTTTAATATTTGTCCAGTTCCTTGAGGTCTTTGGCAAAAAGTACTTTGGCTTCCTCTGGTCCTCTTTAAATTGATGTAAATTTTGCAATTGGCATTCCAAATACCTTGAATTTTTTTCAGTTTGCTTAAGTCATGTGCTTTCTTGGTGATGTCAGTATTACAATTTGTCAGATGCTCAATGAGGTAGGCCTTTCAGCTTGCCTTTTTTGTTGGTGAACTTTATGATCGTGACGACCATATACAGTATGTGTTGTTGTTATTCCTGCCATTGGAGTGCATGTATCAATGTTTACTTCCACATCCACCGCCTTTGATTGCAGTAAGTTGACCACCTGTTGCTCCCTAGAAGCAACATCATCTTAATGTCCTTCTCTGTTCATCATTTGCAATATAATGCAATGCTTTTAAGACACCAAGAGACACCTAGTCTCTCTGTCATTCAGATATAAATAGGGTGCCATCACTCACCTTCAAAATTTAGAAACATAAAACACTACAAACTGACTGATTATTAAATTTAATTATATCTTATTTTACAATTATTATTAACATTGATTTCGTGAATGGAGCTGTTGTGAAGTATGCTGAGGTCTTGCGACTTTTGCTCAAGTATCTGCTGCAGTCATCTTGATGTACTAACTTCACGATGCTTCAACCTCACTTCAAATCTGAATTGTACAACCTTTAGGGTGAACCAACAGAACACACTTCTTCTAGCTACTAGGTAAAATATAATTGCTAAATGATTGTTATAGACACATATAGCAAGAAAACATAGAAATTCAATTCTGATCGGATTTGGAAAGAAATCAGGCTGTCAAATTTTTAAATCAGATTAATGACAGTTTTGAAATTAATTAATTACAATTAATGACAATTTACAATTATGTCTGAAATATGACAATTTTTACTGTATTTTCTTAAGAAAGATAAAATGATAAAACAGGGCTTGGGGTTGCGTCCAAAAACATCACATAATTTAAGGTAAATTTAAATATTTTCAGTACATTTTCTGGGATTTCCCAGCATATATAATGCAGCAAACATCAAAATTAAGAGTTACAAAATGAGTGATGACAATATCTACTTCATGTTTTTCTGACTATTTAGACCACAAATGCATGCATAATAAAAGGTGTTGTTGTGATGTTTGAAGTGTAAACGAATGCATCTTGTGTTCTTGTAATGAAGCAAATGAAGTGTCGTTCAAAGGAATAACAGATTAAAGACGTGTTTGTGAGTTGAAGATATACTGTATGCATATATTGTGATAGAATTACATTGCAGTTCATGTGTTCAGGTAAACTAAATATCTAAAAGAGCCGTTGCCTCTGTAGGGACTTCCTTGTGTCATAACAGGGGTGCTCTTACCCTGGTGCGCATGCAATAAATTACACCAAAAAAAACATAAAATTATTTAGTTAACACCGTTAACACATTATTTGACAGCGCTAGAAATGATTTCTTCCAAAATCACTGACAGCCAATAAAAAAACAAAAGTATGTTTAATTCTAAGTCATAAATCTCTCGACCAAGCCGGACGGGGAAAGACTCCTTTTTCTGGTGTTATTAAGCTTCAGAAGTTGATGAAACAAAAACTGTGAGAGACCGCTGTCGGTGCATGGGGTTTATGTTTCCTGGGATTTTGGCTGAATGTGGGGTTGGGGTGTAGATCTCATGCAGCCTATTGTTTCCACATCCTCTGCAGCCTAAGTAATGGCTATCTGAAAACAGGCCGTCTTTTGTTCCGGCCTCTTCGGCTCCAGAGAGAGATGCCATGGCACTGCCTCGCCTCTATGGCTGATGGGAGGAGGAGAAGCAAAAACCTGTCTCCACTACTGCTGTCTGTTACCAGCAGGAGGTAAACCATCCCTGGCTGGATACACAGTATACACAGCCAAAAACTCCTCTCAATAGGGTGTAATCAACATTTCTGTCACTCATAAGGCCAAAGATGAGCTAACACATACACCAGAGAGCCAGGCTGCCTTCTCATTCCTTCTCAATCAAGCAAACTTATCATGCTATCCCAAAAGGGAGAGTTGGCGTTCCATGGACCGGAACCACAAGTAAGATGACAAATTGAAGGAGACCGGCTGGAAAGAAAACCTGCAGGGTCTTGGCCCCCCATGACACGTGTTTGACACCCCTGATCTAGAAGAACTAACTTCACAAGTGGCTTTTGCTTTTTTATTGTTCATTTGTAGAGGTGTAACAAGGTCTCTCAAGATTAAAACATGACAAGATTTCTCGTTTGGAGAAAATATTTCTTGTGGGATCAAAGGACCTATTACTCTATGGCATTGCTACTATGAATGATAATGCAAGTGTGAAAGGCATTATTGGAACCACAGATTAAGCACTTTACGTGCTCTTTAACCTTTGCAATCCACCATACCATGCTGTTACAAGCGTCTGCAAGTGACATGTGGCTGTTTTTTTTCATTGGAGTTGAAAATTTACAGCAGTTAGTGTCCAAGCAGAAGCTGTACTAATTCCACATTAAATCAAAGTTACTTAAGATTTGTCAGCTCAAAACACACTTTTGCGGACTTGTCTACACCCTTAATCACCAAGTGGTTCTATTTAAGCTTTGTGACTTTGTTTAAGATTGTGACTGCCACCAGTTCCGCTTCACAACACACCTCATATGTAAAGGAGATCCATGTTGACAATTTAGTGACATGGTCGCTATACTTAGCAAGTAAGGGTGTTCATTAAAAGAAAAGGTAAGGATGTGTTTCTTGCAAATTAAATACAGCAATCATAGTATTCTATTTTTCCAAAAGTACGCATCTCGTGAAAGTGTACTTGTGTACAAAGAACATAGAGAGAAACATAACAATTGATACTTGATTTGATACTTATATGCTTGTTGAAAATAGCCTTGTAAGAAAGTTGATAAAAAGTTATTTTAATTATACAATACACAGGGAAGTTCAGATATTTCATCCAAAAAGAACTCTGGCCAACACCCTCATTTAAACCATGGAAACCTTTATGACCCTGCCTTTGAAAAGAATCGGAATCAAGAATCGTTAGGAACCTGAAATAAAACTGCAATCGTTCAAATGATGCCCAACCCCTTTACATATGTATCACTGTGCTATGGCTGAAACCTGCAAAAAACCCAACACAATGTAACCAAGCCCCTAACCAGTGACAGAGCAAGAAGGCAGACCCTGGCAAAACCTTGCTTTCCTGTCAAAATATGCATGGGTTTCCAAAGTGTGGCGCAGGGGCCAGTTGTGGAATGTAAGTTACACATCGTTTAGCATCAATTTATGGAACAGTAAACATTTCCATGTTTTTTCTTTCAGAGCATATGAGCTATGTGAATTAAGTAGCAGAGCTAATGGCGATCCTGACAAATAAACAGATCTCATTTGTGACTTACTCCACCTCAAAGAAACAGGGTAACACACTCAGATAAACAAATAAGCAAGGTGGTCAAATAGTACATTACATCATGTCTTCATTTTTATGGTTGCAAATGCTTATTTTAGGCCAGGAATGGGTAAAATGTTGTTATACATGCATATTTTTTACTAATAGGCCATAGTCAAGCACAAAACAGTGCTCATTTATTCATTTATTTATTTTGAAAATCGTGATAAGAGTATAGTCACAAAATTCTAACCGTGAAGGTGCGTGAAGGGAAGTATTGTATTTTCATCTATATCTATTTATAGTTACTAAAATAAAGTACATAACTTCACCCAGTTTGACATCTATAACTATTTATCTCTATTTTATCTTTGAGGTTTTTTTTTTTTTTTTACACAATGCCTCAGTCTTCCCTCTCCCCGAGCTTCACATGCTGGGTGATTAATGTAACTGCCTCCAGTGGGAGACAGTGCGTGTAATCAAGACTGAGCCTGTAATCATCTTCTATTCGCTTTCATTTGCAATTTCACAGACAGACAGAGCCACAAGCACCCATGCTCAAGAAGAGGGAATCAGGAGTAAGAAATGAAGGAAGAGAGGGGTGCTGCACCACATGTATCCTTGAGGTTTTCCCTAAAAGGGTGCCAAGAAGGATTTCTCTCTGGCAGGTGCTCGGGGGCCAGACTGTCAACAAATTGTGGGTCACCGCGACCCCTCACTGTGCGTCCCTAAGCTAGGCCAGCTCCATGCATACATGAAAACAAGTGCCCTTTCATGTCTCATAAGCCTGCAGCGTGGACCTTCACGTGAGGGAATTAGACGGGATGTGGTTCTTGTAAGCTAAGACGGGCTCTACATCTGAGCACAGAAAGCATTTTTCACCATCTCAGTGGCCACTTGTGTCAAACTCACACATTTGGACAAATAAATACTGCATGGATTATGACCACTCCACAACGATTACAAGTCTGCTTGTTTGGGAAAAGTAATGAGTTGTCACCAGAATGCAGCAGAATCTCTGAGGTCAAACACATTCTGAGGTGCTGTTTGGATTTAAAAACAATTTTTACTCATAAGACATAATGGAAATCAAAACAGTATGAAACATACAGTATATGCAAGAAAAAACAAAACATATCCTTTGATGCAGACTGAAACGAGATGTCTGGGGTTCAATCTTAACCATTTTAGAATTCCAAATTATATACATTTCACAATCGTTTAGGTAGACCCCTATTATGAAGCTTGGTTAAGTGCTTGTCTCAGATTTACACAAATGGCCCCTTCAGGTGGGGCCGAGTCGTCTGGCAGTTACTTGTTGAAATGGGAAAATATGTTGATATGATGTTTTGATTTATGATGTTTAAAAATTTTAATGATGGAAATAAAACCATCAAGAGTGGAATGAAATGGGAAAGTATGTTGTTATGATGTTTTGATTCCCCTCTTGCGTGACTAGAGGGTGGGAAGGAAAGAGCATGCAGCTTGCTTGTAACCTTGCTTTGCAATTCACAATGAGCTTACGCAGGCAATTATTTTAAACAAACTCAGTGTACGGACTGGCGCCTTTTTTGTTAACCTTGGAAAACAACTCGTGTGTGTTGAGGGCTGAGTCATGGACTGGCCACCCCCGCTTCACGCTCTCACGGACAGACCTGTATAAAGGAGGGGGGGCCCACTCCCTGTTAGACTCTGCTGCGGGTTGTGTACAGACGCCAAGCTGGTTGATGCACCCTCTACCGGGGTTGTAGGCTCTCCAACCCACCGCGTCACGGTAAGAGCTAAGATATTGATGCTGTTTTGTGCACAATCAACCTTTGCTTGTTGGCAACTCAGTGTAAGGGGTAGAATAAAGACGCTGTATTTTACACTTACCTGTGTCCGAGTCTTTCTCAGTAAAGCCGATCACCCACAATCCTGAACTAACGAATAAAAGTGTTTCAACACACTTGTCTCAGCAGCTCATTGTCCCAACAGCAAATATATGATGGCATACACTTACATTAAAGAAATTACACAGGCTGTATTAAAAATCTCTCCATAAACATTATACAGTATTGGCAAGAAACAGTTCGTGTGGGAGTCTGGTTTCTGCCCTGTATTTGATCCAGTAAGTCAATTTTTACTAGGGATGTCCCAATCCAATAATGATATTGAATATCAAGCTGATATTAACTAAAAAAATCTAACGACCTGCATCTAAAATCTCTAATATCAGCACCTAAAAACAAGCAGCCCAATTCAGACTGGCTCTGGCACTTCTATCCAGCAGCACCCGCATAGAACCCATGTGATCACAACAACAAGGTGTGCTAATGTGCTGACAAAGGAGCAGGTGCAACGTGGAAGAACTAAAAACCAACTCCTTAATTGTGCATGCAAAGCAGCACCACAAAAACAGCATGACATTCTTTGCAAAGCAACTGGGGGGAAAAAAACAACCTATAGTATAAAAATTTCCTGTAATGCCCTGTAAAACAACATATTAGGGATAAATATGTCAAGGTCACAATGCTGTTTCCTTGGCAACATGTGGCAGGTGGCTTCACTGTCTAATACTACATACTAAAAGGACAAGGAACAGCCAGGCAAGGTAAAAGTAATTTCTCAAAAAACACGCTATCAGGATTATGAAACTGGTTTATGCAAACAATGTTTAACTTTGTAATTTAATCATGGTGCTGTATTAAATATAAAATGCGTATTGCACCACTATCAACTACTAAACTACTTCTGCAAACAATGTTTAAATGTGCTTTGGTCAAATTTATTTCCAGGTTGATGCACAAGTCAGGAGGTACCTTGGTTTCTCTGGACTACTCAGGGCCAAGGTTAGCAACTCACTAAAAAAAACAGATCTGCTAAAAATGGAAATTATGTAAAGTTGATGGAGAGGTGTCAGGGCAGAATCAAAAACTTTCACTTCTATCTGCCCTAATGAATGCTCAAAGGATCCATTATGCATGTGAATATGTTAACACAATGAGCGTAACCTGCCTGTCTGCCTGTGGGAGTAAATGTTTTCATTTACTGGATTCCAGTAACTTTTTAATATTGTCCTTTTATTATTGTCCTTATTATCCTTGTTTAAAAAAAAAAGCCAAGAATGGAAACCTTATCTTAACTTTGTGCTAAAAAGTGTCTGTGTCCACTACATTCAATGCACAGCAGTGAGGTTTGTTTTTTTCCCAAAATCATCACGGTTGTGGGGAATAAACAACAAATCCAGGGCAATGCTCAACACATCTGGACTGACTGTAATGCATTGGGATAAGGAAGTCAATTCATTCTAGGTGACAAAACACAGGCGACATTCCCTTGCTCCTTGTTATTCAAATGAGAGGCGAGGGTGCACACATACGAGCACACAAAGCCATTCGCGACGCGCACTAGCGCTCAAATAAAAGCAATTGGCAAGTGCTCCCCTCACCCTGTCTCCCTCATATGCACATACACACCAAATAAACAAACACACAGATGGTCCTCAGGGGATTTCGGCTGGTCCGGCACAATGGGCAGGAGGTGGGACATGAATAAATTATGTCTTTTAATGCCTTCAGCTCCAAAACAAAGCGCAAACACGTCATAACATGCAAAGGCAAACATTCAGCACGCAACAGTATTATTGTCACAAAAGCTGCAAAGGTAGCGGAGAGCACCGCTGTCTGAAGCGAACAAGCTCGTCTAGACCTTCAACACGCAAACACAGACTAGACAGAGAAAGCTGCCATTCAGAGTATTATGGCTCCTGTAACTACCCCTAAACATTCATTTGGTTAATAACTGTAGCTCGCAGACAGGTCTATCATCATGCCTCATACAGGTCAGTTTAATGTTGGTTGGATTTGGTTTGCAAACACATGGCTCGAGCACAAATCCGGCATCAAATAATTAAATCTACGTGGTTGTCTTTTCCTTTGTTTGTTGTAGTACACTCTTTTCTAAAGAGTATCCTCAGCAAGTGCTGTAATAAGAAGATCAAATGAAAAAAAGTTCAATTATGACAGACAGGGATGTTCAAAGCCCTGACCACAGATCTTTTATTTTAAAATATAGTAACACTTGAGGACGCAAACGTTTGATAGGTAGGTCGCTTTATATTTTACATGCAAACCAAAGGGTGGTGCAAAACGTTATGCTTCTTGCTCTTATAAACAGAAACCAAGCCTGAGGAAAGTTGTTTGAAAACAGTGACTGGTGCAGAGGTGACAGTCACTACACGATCCACATTGGAAAAATCATCGTTTCCTCGTGTGTGCACACAGCGCGTCTACATTCGGTCTGCCTATTTTACGGCAGCCACGTGTTAGGTGACCTGATTTGTACTACGCAAGTGCAAAGTACGTCATTAGTTGCCCTATTTTACAGCAGTTACAGATCGTAAGTTTCAGGCAACACGATTTGTGCAATACATGTTATAACCCAAAAGTTTTTTTCGATCAATCTTTTTTCTATATTATATCCATAGTAGAAGTGGATAAATTATAATCCCTCTTTTCCTGGTTGCATAAATTATTTTAATTTTTTTTGGCCACTGAAAAAAAGTACAGACAAAAACATTTGCTAGCAAGATATGTTTGGATAGATGGATGGTATTTCGCAGTCCAGAAAAAAAAAAACATCTTTGCACTCTTTAAAAAAAAAAGTTACATTCAAATATCACAACATTTTATGTTTTTATCTGTTTCTGTATTTGTATTTAATGATGTATATATCTGTGGTGCATCTGTGCATGCACTATGTGCATTATGTAACCTTTTTACAAAAGGGTCAGAAATAATACACAAATTCACATGCTATCGAAGTCTTTTAATAAGCGTCATTAAGAAAACAACCCCCAATATATTACATAAATGAAGTACAGTTGTTGACCATTGGTGTTCAGAAATGTAAATAAATAGAGCACATGATGTTGCAAAAGCACTGTAACGTAAAAAATCGCCAGTGATGGAAGTGTTGTACGCCTCGTGCATATGCAGAACAGATCATATTTCTGGTAACACGGTATCATGTATTGACAGCGACACCGAACGTGCGCTAGGTTTGGCCTTTGAAGTATATTTACTATCAATTTTCGGTGTAGGCCCCTAAATCTTCTGCTTGCGCGCCGAAAATTTTAAGTTAAGGGCCAGTGTGCTCCTGGTAAAATAAAGTTAGCCCGGAGCGCTGTACAGTTATTTTTTCATACCTATGGCATCGCCTATTGAGCCAGATGGTATGGGCATGGTTTGAAGAACATAATATATGAAGGATGTTGATGAGGAAAACTCCTAAGCACTATGATTAGTCCTATTTGCATTTTAAGTGCAGTTTGTGACTGTATTTTTTTTTGTAATAAGTGCCGTCAACACGCAAATGTTAACGGTAGCCGGACTAACGTCCTTTTCAAAAATACACAAAATTCCCCATTGGGACACGCGGAGAGTTTTGCTGTGATACAGTCTGCAGAATTGACATACACACGATACTAGATTAGTTACCAGTCTTGTCGAGACAGGAAGCTGGCTGAAGCTATTTCTCCACCGGCCTGTGCAATTAGCGTCAACAGAGAAGGAAAATATTCCCCGAGCACCAATAGAAGCTGTTCCTGACTCTACACTCACACTAAAATCTGGTAGAGTGTCCTGCAGATTGTGGAGCCAAAAAAATATGAAAGTCGTAGTTTCTAAAAACACGTGTGTTAAATTAAATTGCCCTTTCCCATGAAGCAACAAGGCCAATGTGCGTCACTGAGGGCTCTCATTTGACATATGAATGGCTCCTCACCCCACTGTTGACTCTGACTGTGCGTGTTTGTGGGTCTGCCCCCCCTCGTCCCAGTGCCTCTCCACAGTTACCAGCCTGACCCAGTAACCTGCAGCTTTCTATATGCTATAAGACCCCACCATCACAGATCCCTATTAACCTAACATATGTATGCATGTATACAGTTGCACAATAGTGGTTTTGCACGCCTCAAACTTTGGGCATTTATTGGTGCTTTGCCACATTTTCATATGCGTACAACTGTTTAGGAAAACAATTACGATCTTTGTCATTTTCTCTATCGTATGCCTATCATTTACTTAACTTACAGAAACCTTTGCAATAAAATGCCTAATTCATTTCATCCCCCTCATTTCTTTTGCCATTAAACACACTTTTCTTAAAAAAAAATGTACACACAATTACATCTATTATTTCCATAGCATAATGTAAAGTTCATCCATCTATCACAATACGTTGTTTATTGTGACTACTTGATGTAGTAATGATAATAAAATAATAGTACATCCCGTGCATTTTGGACTTTGAAGTGCGTTACGAGTTTATATGATCTTGAAGTGTCAAATAAACAACTTGAGTTGCCAGCGGTGCAAGTTGCAAGTAAATATAAAACATAAAGCAGAGAATAACGGATGCACTTACCCCTTGGCTCCCTTCGAAACTGATCAACGGCTCACTTGGTAAATTAGCCTGAGGGGGGGAAGACAGGGGAGAAAAAACATTGAAATGTGTTAATGGTTTGTCAAGTCCGAAAACAGCTACAAATACGTGACATGCCACACATACTACCAATTTAGCTAGGGAATTAGCTAGCAGTGTAAATGAAGCTGAAACTTTTGACAAGTGTGTGTGTGTGTGTAAGTGGTCCGGTAGCAACACCCACAGGTACCTTGAGGTTCTGGTAAGCCTCCAGGGCTCGAATGGCGGTGTCGGTGAGCTTGACGTGGTAAAGTGTCCTGTTGGGGCTGTTTTTACTGTTCTTTCCACACGACAGCCCGTAGAGGTGCTCCTGCCTGAGAGAGGCCATTGCTGGCGGGCTGGCTCTCACCAGTGCCACCTTCTCCTCTTCGCTAAATTAAAGCAGCTTGTTCTCGCTCACCGCTCAACCAGTCGACGTCAGCCGACGTCACAACGTGGGCGGGGCTATGATGACGACAGTGGTGTGTACGCGCCAGGTTTTGGGCCGTCTTTTATTTGCTTTTCTTACAAGGTCAGTTCATCCATTCTTACTCAAACTAGTTCAATAACTATTGAAAATGTTTAATAATGACATTTAATTTTTTTCTAGCTTAAGGAATTAAAAGAAGCAGATGAAATGACATCTAACATTACAGCAAGCACACTGAAATGGCTATTGCCTGTTTATGACTAAACAAAACACTATAACATAAAACTGGAACTATAACATTACAACCAACTGCAGAGAGTGCCAGGCATCTAGTAAGGGTAAGAAGAAGTCATATTTTGCTATACTCATATAAAGTGACATGTATACATAAATATATTAAATTCAAGTTCAATCAGTCGTGATAAGCCAAATAAAAAAACTGGTGATGATATATATTTTTTATTGTTTAGAACAGGGGTTGAGAACCTTTTGGGATAAACGACACATATTTTCAAATGTATTTTTGTGAGAGCCATATTTGTTGTTTTTTTTAAAGTGAAAACAACTAAAAGTGTACCAACAATTTTAAAAGACAATAATTGTCTGAATTGGATGGATTAAAGTGCTGAGAGGGCTGGCAACTGAAGTTGTGTGAAAGGTATTTCTAACACTGTGATTGCTGTCACCCAAAAAAATTTCACAAAACATTGTACATTATTAAACAAAAGTTACATTTTTAATTGTAATATGATTACTTTATTCCCACAATATTTTAACTTTATTCCCAAATGATTTTTTCCCCGACCTAATATTCAAAAAATGACAACTTTATATTGTTTTGTTTGTTCCTTAATATTGCGACTTTTAAATAATATAAATGAACTCTATTACTAAAATGTTTTTACAATGTCATATATTACAAGTTTATTCTAGTAACATTTTGACTTTTTTCTCTTAGTATTTTGACTTTCTACGCATAAAACCACAGCATTTTTTTCATTTTTTGCTTTTTTTTTTGTTTTCTAATTTTTTCAACTTTTCTCATAATTTTATTCCTGTAATATTTTGACCTAATATTATAACCTTTTCCACAACCTAATTTTCCAAAAATTACAACATTTTTTGCCTAGATTACAACTTATTTCTCCTAATGTTAAAATTACTGCTCATTTTTCCATTTTTGCTGTTTCCTTAAAGTTTGACTATTCACTACATGTATGTGCACACCTTGTATTTACACCTGCATTTAACAGTGCTAAAAAGTTACATCCCTATCTCCAATTCAGTCCTGTTGGTGGTAATATTTAAGTAAGTTAAGTAGTAGTAGTGATTTGTTATGCTGGTGACATACAAACACAGCCTACTTGGACTTCTCGTTATTTCTTATCTAATTTTTTATTTAATCATTGAATTACTTAAGTGACTCATCTCAGTGTTTTGGTTTCCTCACTCGCTGCTGTCATTAACTTGCAAAAAGCTGTACACGTCTTAGATAAAACCAAACAGCAGACAAGTGTAGTTTCTATTTCTAAATGAGATTACAATTGAAAACAAAAATATAAAATATGCATGTGCCAACGTGTATATATATACACGTTATATATATACATATATATACATATACATATTCATATATATATATATATATATATTCATATATATTATAATATTAATATATATTAATATTATAATATTATTATATTATATTATATAATTATATTACATATTATATATATATATAATGGAAAGCTAGATATATACAGTATAATCCTGCATGTTATCTGATAAAGGTATTAAAAACAGTACAATACAGGTTCTGTTGTAAATTATATTTTTACATTTTTAAAATCATAATTATTATTATAATAATTCAAAAGCAGCACTTACTGCCGTTTTCAACATTAGGTTGAGGCTCACTCTCCTAATTAGATTTTATTACATGGCTTACAGCTATTTTTGAAAATGTCTTAATGAAGCATTGATCGCTTTAATAAGCCATTTCACAAAACAAAATGGTGCCTTTATTGTAAAGTGGTCATTTTTTAGAATTTTTATGTTTTATTTGGTGTTAATAGTCACGTGGTTGACCATTAATCTGCAAAACAGGTTAGTGGCCAAACCTGCCTGTCAAAGCCTGATCCCATCAGAAGCTAAGCAGGGCAGGGCCTGGTCAGTACTTGGATGGGAGACCTCAGAGGAACACCAGGTGCCACAGTGGGAGGAAATAAACTTTCCTTGTGTCCTTAGGCAAGGCACTTCACCCACATTGCCTAGTATGAAAGTGGTGTGTGTGTCGGTGGTGGTCAAAGGGGCCGATGGCGCACACTGGCAGCCTCGCTTCGGTCAGTATGCCCCAGGGCAGCTGTGGCTACAGAAGTGGCTTACCATCACCAAGTATGGAGTGAATGAATAATGACCTCAGTGTAAGCGCTTTGAGAGTCTTTGTAAAGCGTGTAAGGCACTATTATTATTATTAAAACTAAAGATAATATTAAAGATAAGTTATTATCAATATTAAAGATTGAGAAAAGTGTAACAGCAGCAAAATGTGGGTCAGGGCTATCTATAAATAATTTTGTGACAGAAAAGATGCCTATCTTGAAGAGCTAATGGGTCATTTTTGACAGGCTGTCCACATCTTATCACTTGAGACGCATTAATGAGCAAACAGGACCTACTAAAATGCTGAACCTGCTCCAGAGGTCGATCTCTTATCTGAGTTAAAACGTCTCATTGGCCCAGGCAAACATGACTAAATTGAAAGGCAGCAACGCTAGTGTTTGCATAACTGGAGCGAAAGCGCTGGAGAGGCAGCAAAAGCAGGTGAGTTTGACAAGGGTAAGCCTATTTAGCTAAATTGTTAAGCTAGTGCTTGAATGGAAGTACGTAACAGGAAGGTGGAGGGTTACTGTGGGTCAAAGGAGAGAGGAAGAAAAACACTGCATTGTATTCTATCTGCTTTACACCATGTACGTGCTCCAAATCCCAACCTTTTTGTAGATAGATGTTACAGTTGTAACCATGTAGCATTTTAAATATACTGTATATACTTTACTTTTGGTATTCCAGACCGTGTTTTTATATGAACAACAACAATGGAGCACCATCCATGTAATGAAAAACACAGAGAAAACTATTACAGACAATTTCTCTTCAAAACCCCCAAACAACCCACAGGTAAATATACTTTTAAAAAGTTGCAAAATGGCAGAAAATTCTCATTACTTTTTTTAGAAATTCCTAATACATTTTGTAAAATCCCACTTTCCATACATTCCAATGGAAAGCTATCTGCTTTAACCTGAATCCTAACCCTGTACACAGAATTTGTGGATGAAGAACTATTCACTTTGGTTAAAAATGTTTTCAGATACTTCTTAGACACAATTATCTACTTTTTTTTTTATAAACTGAAAACAGGGCCGCACGGTGGCTGAGTGGTTAGCACATTGGCCACACAGTAAGGAGATCAGGAAGACCTGGGTTCAAATCTCCGTTGGGCATCTCTGTGTGGAGTTTGCATGTTCTCCCCGTGCGTGTGTGGGTTTTCTCCGGGTACTCCGGTTTCCTCCCACATTCCAAAAATTTGCATGTTCTCCCCGTGCGTGTGTGGGTTTTCTCCGGGTACTCCGGTTTCCTCCCACATTCCAAAAACATGCATGTTAGGTTAATTGCCGATTCTAAAATTGTCCATCGGTATGAATGTGAGTGTGAATGTTTGTTTGTCTATATGAGCCCTGCGATTGACTGGCGACCAGTCCAGGGTGTACCCCGCCTCTCGCCCAAAAGTCTGCTGGGATAGGCTCCAGCATCCCCGTGACCCTAATGAGGATAAGCGGTACAGAAAATGAATGAATGAATGAATGAATGAACTGAAAAACATTTGTGTTCCTACCGTTAATTTGTGTATGACGTTCATGCACCCTATTCTTCCCCAGGAAAACTTCTGACACTTTGTGGTAAATGCCTGATCATCTCCTGGTGAGTTTGGTTGTATAATTCTCCATATTGGCAGTCAAATTCATTCATTCAGTCAGTACAGCATAATATTATAGTGAATGCATTTCATTTTCTGCTAGTTAGTGCTAGGGTTAACCCTAACCCTAACCTTAACCTAACCCCTAACCCTAAACCTAGAAGTCAAAAAGCTAGCAACGCTGGCGTCCTCTGTGTAAGAACATCAGTGGCAATACCTTCAAATCTCCCAGCTGAAAATGTAAGCTATTTAGTTGACACAGCTTGGGTTGCAAAGTGGTTGAAAATTTCCATTACATTTCCATAAACTTTACAAAATGGAATAATAATAATTTTTCAACCCTGGGCGCAGCAATAATTCGTTTTTTTTCTTTACATTTGTGTGGTCACTTGTGATTGTCATTGGACACACTCTTTTTTTACCCTCTGCCTCATGAAAATAACCATCACTATGTTGTTTATTTGGCAACTCGTGGCAGAAGGCTCAGCTGCACTGCTCAGCAGAGAAAGGACAGGGAGTGTCGTCAGGAAAAAAACTATTACCCCAGCAGCTGCCTTACAAGGATATTATGTTTACTTAGTCACATTAATTGTACTATCACTACTACTTTTGTATGAACCCGAGTGACAGCTGTTAGTACTGGAGGGGCACTTCCCAATTTGCCCCTAAAGCAAAATGGCCACTTGATGTTAGCCCTAGTGTCTGGTGTGACGTCAAAAAAACTTGTCAGACAGGAAAAATTGCTTTCGACACAAGAAGGTGGAAGTCTCAGGTGTTAAACTTCACACTTCCGATTGTGAAAACGTTACGATAGTACCTGTTATTATTAAAACGGCTGCAAGTTTTTTCTTTCCTGTAGATTTATGAGCGTTGACGAATTGAAGGTCAACTCCTTGCAATCTCTCCTCCTCCTCGACCTGTCTCGTCTGTCTCATGCACTCACTGTCTGTGCTTTGCCATCAGCGAAAGCACAACAAACTCCTGCGGGAGTGACGCTCCACACCTGAGGTCAAGACTTGATTCGCACAATGCCTGCAAAAAATCTCAGTTTGTTGACAGTGTGCAGTCCCTCCCCGTGTTGTCTTTGTCTCTATTAGGCATATACATGCAGTGTTAATGAACAAACACTTAAAATGCATATTCATAACAGTCCAAGGGAGATGACACAAACACAAACGCACACAAAAACCATTAGTAATGAGTTTCCATTAGGGGCATGTGGGACAGTGCCCTGTTAGATCCAGGAAATGATGCTGTGATGATTTTCTTTTTTTTTTCCTTTCTGAAATGCAACTCCAAATCCCAAAAGTGCTGAGGACACCAAAACACGTCAACCGTGAAAAATAACACAGAAAGACACATTTTCTGTGTTAGATGCATGCTCGAATGTTGAAATAATTACTGTTTTTTTTAGCCTATTTCTCACGTCTTTTGGGACTGGACAAGGAGGAACAAGTGACGTTTACACCAGAACTTACAACCCGGAAGTGGTCATTCACTCAACTAACAAAAACAAAGTGGCTGGGGATCGGTAAAGTCTGCAGATCAGTTCAGAACAACGCAATGAAAAACTGTCAATCAATCAATCAAAAAGTGATTCTGCCTCAGACAGACCATCCAATCATCATGCAGAAGCCGAGCGTTCGATGGGCGGGACAAAGCCTAGCAATTACCCAATGACCGCCCCGTTTTGCGCAATGGAACAACCCACTCTATGCTTCCTCATGGAAGTTAATAGACGCTCAACGTGGCTTTATTAAAACGCCGTGACTCTACAGGGATGAATGAGAAGGAAGTTGTGTTAGTAGCTGATTCTGAACATTTGAGATGAAGGTATTCCAGTGCGTTGTTATTTTACTATCATTGCTTATATTTCAGCACTTTTTTTAAAAACAACCATCTCCGCATGCAGTGTAGTGTCTCGGGTAGCATCCTCGTTACACTTTCCTTCACGCTGCGCAGGCGTGCCAAAATATAAACAATCATGTCTGCCGCGCGGAACTTACCTGCCAACGCATAGCACAAAAACAATCTTGACGGAGTATAGCGAGTTTTCGAGGCTTGCGGTGTGATTATCAGTTAAATGGCAGCCAAAATGTGCTTGTATGTGTGTGACAGTCAGAATAACCCCCCCAAAAATAATTGAATTTATCGGACGGGATGACTAGGCTTCAATTCCATTGATCCATTTCCTATACCACTTATCCTCATTAGGGTCGCGGGTATGCTGGAGCCTACCCCAGCTGACGGGGGAGCACGGGGAGAGCATGCAAACTCCACACAGAGATGCCCAACGGAGATGGAACATTTTTCTTCCAAATACAAGTCCCCTAACATTTAGCATACTCCTTAATGTTAGAAAGTTTAACAATCTCTCTCCATTTCAAAGTGACCAAATGAAACAATGTTTTGCTAAATGCAGTAATCACTTATTTAGGTATTGTACAGGGTACAGTTGTTGCATTTAATAGTCAACAGTTCCTCAAATGTTTTGCCTTTGAGACAGATCTTGAAAAACTAAAGACTCTCTCAACAGGCCAGAGATTTGCATGCAAGTACGGCTGGGTTTGGGAGAGTGTTTTGGTTTTCTTTCCAAAACAATAAAGCATTGGCTTCCTGAGGCAAACATGTTGTGCTCAAGTAAACTGGGAGCTCGTGTGAGGCTGCGTCAGCCGCAGCTGTTTCAGACTCCATGTAGAAAAGAGTCTGGGCCGTTTACTTTATTGAGTGCTAATATCAGAGGTGGCATTGAATTTTAGACCTTTGGACAGACAGACTCAGCTTTTGCAGCAAGGAGATTTTTGATAATAATCTGCTCTTCAGCATTGCACCATTCTGATTTAAATATTGGATCAAGCGTTGCAGCCTGAAAGCATTCCATGTCCTCAAATTTCACTAGTCGTTTCTCAAGTGAAGTTTGTAAGGTGGACACAAATTTCTTGTTCCCAGTCATCATTGGGTTTCTATTTCACGTCTCGGTCCTCCGACACAAGGAATAACAGAATGTGATGTGAAAAGCAAAAGCATACCTTCATTTATGTTCAGAATCAGCTACTTATCACAGGTAACTGACACAAATTCCTTCTCATTCATCCCTGCAGCGCCACGGCACTGAGTTGTGCTGGGGGTCTACGGTCATAACTGCTGGGCTTTGTCCCGCCCATTGGACGCTCCCAATCTCTGGGGGTCTATGGGGCAGTGAGCTTCCCCTGCTTGAATGACCAGCAGCTGCCAGTGGCGTATAATTATCTTCTAATTATTTCACTAGTGTACTCCAAACAAAATGTCCACAATGTTTGGCCAGCTGTTTTAAAGACTTGGATGAAGCAAGGTATTCTGGGAGATGATCTTGCAATCCAACATTTTGAAGGTTTTTACAAGGTTAATTATCATATTTTATGAGTAGGTTTTCAATTTTAATTTGTGGTTTAATTTTATCTACTATAATAACAAGTAACAAGTGATATTTGTTGTCTTGAAAATGTCAGTCAAAAATGTTTTTGTCTAATTAAGGTGATTTTACGGTTCTTTTTTATATCATATAGCCAATAGCAGGGTTGCAGCCAGGAATTGTGGACCCCATTCTAGGGGGGATTATTAATTTATTTATTAGTAGGGCTCCCTGGCAGTCAGGGGACCTTGGAATCGCCCTGACTTTTTCTCTTTGTACGGCACTGCTGGCCGGTAGCACTCATCATAAATTATTAGCGAAATGTATAATCAATCCCATGTGCTTGGTTTGACTCATGGATGATCGGTATCGGAATCGGCCGCATAAAACCCTGATTGGAGCCTCTCCAATACAAAGTCCTCTAAAGTCGCTGAAACAGTGAAGAGTGAAGTTGAAACACAAACAAAACTGAAGTGCAAACAGGCTTCGGCAAAAGCATATACAACTTCAGGAATTATTTGATTAGATGAAAAGACATTTCTCTCAATACACACACACACCCGTTTAAACAGCAGTGTCCAAGTGGGCCTCAGGTGCGTGTGGCGTTTTCCTGGGTTTACAGCAGCCCCTTTGACACTGACTGCAGGTGTGACAGATCATTCCACAAATAAACACAACCGCACCACACAAGAACTGATCTGTCCCCTCTTCTAGTTAAGACTATAAACGTTATTACATGTCTGTTGTTGGTGTTTTGTCAAATAATATTTTCTGTTGCATTTTGGCAGGACAGCTAATGTCTGGCGTTTTTACAACATGTTTTTTTCCTTTTTAGGGAACATGCAATAGACAACAATGAAGTGTGCCTGCCACTGCTGGGAGAGCATTTGGTAATTGGGAGCAGGAGTCCCTGTCTTTTTTTTTTTTTTTTAAACACAGCTAGGGAACACTGAAAAAGTGATCCAGTAAAAGACCGACAGATACCAGACCACTGAAGCGGTTGTGTCATTAGGCGCTTGTTAGGAGTCAGATGGTCCCGCATCGATGGAAGATTGTCCTCTTACTTGCTATTTATTTTCATTTAAAAACACATTTATTACTGAGTTTGTTTTTGCAGTGGTGTGCATCTTGCACTGCTTCATATACTAAAAACTCTCGTGACAAAATAAGGTAAGCAAATCCTTTAAAATTCAGAATGTCAAAAATCGACCACGCTGGAAAAATCTCAACAGTCATTGTTAAGAAAAGAACACTGAACCCAATTTGACCAATAACGACTCCAGTTTTGCTATTGTTAAGTGGTTTTATTTTACAATCTGCATTGGTTAACTTCTTTTTACACTTGCACTGTAATTAAAAAAAGTTCATTCATTCATTCATATTCTATACCGCTTATCCTCATTAGGGTCACGGGGATGCTAGAGCCTATCGCAGCAGACTTTGGGCGAGAGGCGGGGTACACCCTGGACTGGTCGCCAGTCAATCGCAGGGCACATATAGACAAACAAACATTCACTCTCACATTCATACCTATGAACAATTTAGAGTTGCCAATTAACCTAACATGCATGTTTTTGGAATGTGGGAGGAAACCGGAGTACCCGGAGAAAACCCACACACGCACGGGGAGAACATGCAAACTCCACACAGAGATGCCCAACGGAGATTTGAACCCAGGTCTTCCAGATCTCCTGACTGTGTGGCCAATGTGCTAACCACTCAGCCACCGTGCGGCCCATTAAAAAAAGTATAGACATATATTATAGAGCACAGCTTAAAAAAGAACATTACCGGCTTTGTAAGAGAATATAAATTTTTTATTATTGTATTAAATTGTAGGTACCTAATGTTGTCTGGCCATTAGAAATGGGTTTAATTGCCATGATACTGTAACAGGTGGTATACAGTAATTTCTCACTTATCGAGTTCCAGACTCGCAATAAGTGAATTTCCACAAAGTAGGATTCAACATTAAAGAATATTTGCGCAGTTAGACCATTGAAAACTTGTTTATGACCTTTAAACTACGATTTTTACCATCATTAGAGCCCCCTAGACATGAAATAACACCCCTATAGTCAGCTTTAGACTCATATCACCCAGTAAAGAAGATATAATCAGAGAAAAAAGGGCCATTTAAGACAGAAATAAGACTTGTGCTCCTGTGTGTCACACAAAATGTCTTCTGAACATGTGGACAGAAGGAGATGTTGGGGGTTCAGGTTTGAGTTTTAGCTGGAGAACAGCCACAACAGTAGCCTGTGTTATTATGATGATAATGATGACTATTATTATTATTGTGCCTTTTGTGAGATAAATAATTATTAAAAAAAATAAAAACCTGTTGTTGGCAATCAAGCCTGGTGTGTGTTATTAGTGTAGACTACTGGTCTGTCTGATCTTCATTTTTGCCTTAAACTGTATTTGTATTTTAGTTCATTTAGAACATTTAATGCTTGAAAATGCTTAATTTATGTAATGTTTTTTTAAATATGCGATCAATTAATAATAATTATTGAAAAAACCACGATAGAGTAAAGGAGCGATGTTCAAATCGCGATACAGACAAAAAAAACCCTCTTAATTAATTAATTAAATGAATCAATCAGGTCTCATTCTCTTTGAATCTTAAACATTTCATCCTCCCGAGACATTTTGTACAGTTCTATGCTTCCCACATTGTGGGAACAGTTTGGCCATGCTCCTTCTCTGTTCCACTGTGCACAAAGCGAGGGCCATAAAAACATGCTTGGATAAGTTTGGTGTGGAAGGCCACCAATCACCACTGGGACGAACCAGAACATACAACAATGGAGAACACTCCCACAGGGACAATTCGGCGTCTTGTAGAAAGTCTTCCCAGAAGAAAGTCTTATTCCATTTTCACTGCCTGTCTGGGTTATGGCCAGCTGTCTAAATACTTTTGTCCAAATAGTGTCAATTTTGTTGAATCTCTGCCATGATTCTGGGAGCTCAAACTAAGGGTCCTTTTGAAGCCTGATTAGAGTTGTCGAGAGCGCTCTGTCACGACAAAGTAATGACGTGTGAGCACAGCAAGAGAAGGCGCACAAAAGAGCTGCCTCGTGTCTTATTGGGGATGGGGTTTTTATTTCTTCATTCTCCAGCTGGATAATTGGAGCTACCACATCCACGACTTATATGAAGGAGAGAGAAGGGGCTTCTTGCCCCTTTCAAGTGTGTCAGCATGACTCATGGGCCACAGACGTCATCCTTTCATTCAGGGTAGGTGACTTTGAAGTACAACGACTCCACCGCATCATTATGGTATGCTTCAAAAATACACTCACTGGGCAGAACATTAGCAACACCATCCAATGGGATCCACTGCAAGAGCCGTATCAAAAGATAATACGGTCAGTTAAGTTTAAATTAAATACTACTTGATGGACATGTGTACAGTAGACTGCCATTGGATGGCGACCATTCCAGGATGCACGCCGCCTCTTGCCCAAAGTTAGCCGGGATAGGCTCCAGCATACCCCCGTGACGCTCACGAGGTCAAGCGGCATTAAAAATGAATGTATGGATATACAGTAGACTTCTGCTTTTCGCAGGATTTCCCAAATGAGACCCTCCTTCAAACCGGCCTGCCATTCTCCTCCGATTTCAGATTTACATTTTAAATAAAAGTGACTGTTATTAAATTACATCCTCCCCATCTCTCTTTAATTGCCATCGCTCTAAAGATGCTGTAAAACCCAAATGCATATATATATATATATACACACGCGCGCGTATATATATATATACACACACGCGTGTATATATATATATATATA
>QODF01000118.1:1302639-1352554 GCA_024372805.1 Oostethus manadensis | reverse complement strand
ATATATATATATACACATATATATATATATATATACACATACACATATATATACACGGTACTTGTCTTGTATATTATACGTATATATATATATATATATATACATACACATACACATATATATATACACGGTACTTGTCTTGTATATTTCTTACCTACCTTTTGCGTGTTAAGTTGCTGCGTGATATAGCGTTCTATCCAGGATACAATCTTATGAATAAGCATGATTCAACAGCACATATTTCATAATTATGGTTCAACACATTGTCATTTTGTCTTTTACATTTTCTTTCTCAAAGAGCATCAGAGAAGATCATGTCCCTCAAACTGAAGGTTGTGTCAGGAAGGGCATCCAACGTAAAACATTTGCCAACTCAAAACATGCGAATCAAACATAGTTTTGCACAATCCATTCTTAATGTATGTATGATCGCTATAATGCTAGTACTAATGGCATAGCATTAGCTAGATACCAAATAGGTCTCATTTGCTCTCCCAGTGCTAGTAGCTCCCAGGATAATTTTTAGCTAGCAGTTCAAAGCAAAACGAGAGACGTCGTGCATCTAAAAACACCGGCTAGTTGAGACACTTTATGCCAAGGTACCATTGTATAAATAAAAAAAACAATACCTGCAGTGCGTCAGTAACTTCTCACTTCTCCCAGAGGCGATGTACTTTGTGACAGCTCAAGTCACAGCAACACAAATAACTTTGGTGTTGTAGAGAGAGCCTGTCAGGGCTTTTAAGCTAAATCATGCTATTCAGAAGACCCTTTTCTTTACCAATTTCTGCTCAATATTTGCTCAAGCTTGTAGCATCACATAGAACTGCTGCCACTGCGGTTCCTCAAACTACAGTGTGGGCCAAGGGTCAAACAGGACATGTGCAAGTTAATCTTGCATCAAAAAAATAGTCCAGTTAAAGGACACTTCTGTTAACACGTCATAAACGCGTTAACTTTAACGCCTTAGATCCAGATTTGCTCCATTTCTACAATGTAAACACAACATGGACTATCCTATGTAACATATCCAGATGTTTGTGTTCATGTCTTGTAGCAGATTGCAATTTGTGTTTTCTGTTTCTGTGGAATGTTATTTGTAAAGAATGTCAAATTTAAAATAGCAGATATGTGTTAAACATATAATTATCTCCAGCCCACACTATCTTTTATGGTTGAAGAGTCATTGGAGCTGTGACCAGACTATTCCGCCCTTCATAATATTTGTCTCCTTCACTGATGTCCTCTCAGGGAAAAGTCACCGTGGATAGTTGTCACTCCACAGAGCAAGCGGAGTGGGAATTCTAAAAACTACTGAGCTAGTCTGTGCTGTGCTTATCCTGGCGACGTCTCCAGATGGATGAGGGATTCCCATGTGTCCCTGCTACTCTGCTAATTGACAGTGGTTGCCATGGTGGAGTCTCCCCACATCTGGGATGCTACTTATAGTGTCACTCTGATGGGAACGTCTGAGGATTCATGTTGGACATTTATTTACTGAGCTTTGGCCAATACTGTATGTTACATAAGTTCTGCTATAGAGCCTTACAAACAGAACTTAAAACACACACGTTACGTCAAACTCTTTACTTAAAAATAATTACAATGTTGGAAAGTCAGCATTGTTACCTCTAAAGCCTTCCATATCATTTTCATCATCATCATTATATTCAGTCTCAAAATGACACTGCACATTGTCTCAGTGTGTTGTTTAAATCCTGAAGAGAAAGACTGGTGGGGTTCCTCTGCAGACTTTATTTGCACTTTAGAACTTGATACAAAGATTGGAGGAGTTTTTAACAAGAGCCTGTTGCATTTAGAGAAGACGTGGTACGCTCGTTCATTTCGGGGCTGTCAAGGCGACTTGAGGATGTATGTAAGTATGTAGTGGAGGACAACGTGCACAATGCCTTCTGGATTAAATGGTAGTTTTCCATATTTTTGCCCCTATGAAATTCCTTGTATTTTTTTTCCAAATTTTGTTTTTTTTCCATTTTATTTTTTACAATTGAGTTTTTTACATTTTACACTTCATTTTACCAGCATAGAGCGTGTGCTTTTGGGGTTAGTGAAAAAATGCCTGTTAATTAAATGTAAAAATTCTTTAATCCATTAGTTGATGCATTACCTCAATGGACAATTTTGCCCAGTAATTGAGAAATAGATGTAGCTTGGCTAACTTTTCTAAGTCAGCCTCAATACACATTGCTACAAAATCTCCAACAAACTATAATGCCCATGGTTGTGATTAAGGAAGATGTGGAAGACCCATTCATTTCCAACTGCATATGTAAGATATTTTTGATGACACGCTTATTTTGTTTAAACAGTTAGATGACATTGAGCAAAGGGTGCTGTTATTTTGAAGGCCGGAAGTGTGTTCCGGGTTGTCAATTGACAAATGTCTGTTGAACGTCTAAGATGAGCACGGTGCAAGAAAAAAGGGGCTTTTTGCCTTTTTTCACTCAGAACATGCATGTGGTCATCAGGTATTGTAAAACGCTCCTTACATTATAGCGATAAAACACAACGCGGTGAAAATCGACTCATGCAGCCCGAGTTGCACACACACACAGCCACACTAGCGTGCTAAATTAAACTAATCCTGCTAGCTTCCATTCACTCTCCATCAGAAGTGGTTCTGTCGCTGATGTTTATCGCCATTTTACCATAGTAATTGTAATGACGATTGAGCCGTCCGCCAGTGAAATGCCTACCCACACAAAGGTTCTTTCTCCTGACAATGACAGCATTTCATTCACATTACGTCAATTTCCGCGAGATTTCGTGTTTAGCAGTAACTTGCGTTTTTATTGGCCAATTCTGCGATTCCGTTAACATCAAATCATAGGACCTCCAAGATGACAAGTGCCTTGCTGAGGAAGATGAAAGGTGAAGGTGATGGAGTAGCCGAGTATATCTCCTTCAGACTTTAACAATTAAGCATCTTCGAGAGGAAGGAAGGTGGAGGATGGGAAGGTGTCAAACATCCACCAGCTCCACCAGCGATGTCATCATAGAGGAGTGGAGCTCTGGTGAATTCCATGCTCAGGATTAAGGCAGTGCTAGATAACAATGGTGCTCACACTAAATACTGGTACAATTTTGAGCATGTTTACTGTGAGGTGTACTTACCGGTATTGTCGGCTATTTAGACAATACTGGCTGTGCGTGTGTGTGAGTCATTTCCAGTGTGTAGTATACGTATATATCGTTAGATGGCAGGAGGTACATTTTTTTTTACCTGATTATGTATTATCGCACTAGAAATGTGAAGTGTTATGTTTCTCATTTATTTATTTATTATTTTATTCTAGTTTATTATTTTCTTATCTCTCCTGCCTTGCCTTGGTTGTTTTATGTTGTTGTGATTAAGTGTTTATTATGACATTTTTGCACAACTAAATTTGACATCCCCTCCGTGAATCACCACCTTACCGCGGTGGAGGGGTTTGAGTGCCCGAGTGATCCTAGGAGCTATGTTGTCGGGGGCTTTATGCCCCTGGTAGGGTCTCCCAAGGCAAACAGGTTCTAGGTGACGAGCCAGACTAAGAGTGATTCAGAAGACCCATATGAAGAGAAACATTAGGAGTGACCGCACCTCGCCCGGACGTGGGATACCGGGGCCTCACCCTGGAGCCAGGCCTGGGGGAGGGGCTCGCAGGCGAGCGCCTGGTGGTCAGGTCTTCACCCGTGGGACCTGGCCGGGCCTAGCCCGAAGAAGCCGCACGGGAACTCCCCCCCGCAGACCCACCACCTGCAGGGGCAAGCATAAGGGTCCGGTGCTGTGTGATTTGGGCAGTGGTCGAGGGCGGGTGTCCGGGCGACCTGGGCTTCGGCGACCAAATCTGGTTCTTGGGACATGGAATGTCACTTCTCTGGTGGGGAAGGAGCCCGAGCTTGTGGAAGAGGCGGAGAGATTCCGACTAGATATAGTCGGACTCACCTCAACCCACAGTTTAGGCTCTGGAACCAAACTCCTTGAGAGGGGCTGGACCTTGTTCTTCTCTGGAGTTGCCGCTGGGGAGAGGCGGCGAGCTGGTGTGGGCTTATTGTTAGCCCCCCGGCTTGGTGCCTCTGTGTTGGAGTCATCCCCAGTAAACGAGAGGGTTACTTCCCTACGCCTTAGGGCTGGGGAAAGGGTCCTGACTGTGGTTTGTGCCTATGCGCCGAACGGCAGTTCAGAGTACCCAGCCTTCTTGGAGTCTATCAGAGGGGTGCTGGAGAGCACCCCAGCTGGTGACTCCATAGTTCTACTGGGAGACTTCAACGCCCATGTGGGCAATGACAGTGTGACTTGGAGGGGCGTGGTTGGGAGGAACGGCCTCCCTGACCTGAACCCGTGCGGTGTGTTGTTGCTGGACTTCTGTGCGAATTACAGTTTGTCCATAACGAACACCATGTTCGAACATAAGGATGTCCATAAGTGCACTTGGCACCAGGACACCCTAGGTCGCAGGTCTATGATCGACTTTGTGGTCGTATCATCAGACCTGCGTCCGTATGTTCTGGACACGCGGGTGAAGAGAGGGGCTGAGCTGTCAACTGACCACCACCTGGTGATGAGTTGGATTAGATGGCGGGGAAGGATGCCGGACAGACCTGGCAGACCCAAACGCGTAGTGAGGGTGTGCTGGGAACGTCTGGCAGAATCTCCCGTTCGTCGAGTCTTCAACTCTCATCTCCGGCAGAGCTTCGCCTGCATCTCGAGGGAGGACCGGGATATTGAGTCCGAATGGGCCGTATTCCGTGCCTCTATTGCTGAGGCAGCCAGTTGTGGTTGCGGCCGCAAGGTGGTCGGTGCCAGTCGTGGTGGCAAGCCCCGAACCCGATGGTGGACACCGGGGGTTAGGGCTGCCGTCAAGCTGAAAAAGGAGTCCTATCGAGCATGGATGGCTTGCGGGACTCCCGAAGCAGCTGACAGGTACCGGCAGGCCAAGCGGCACGCGGCTTCGGCGGTGGTCGAGGCAAAAACTCGGGTGTGGGAGGAGTTCGGTGAGGCTATGGAGCACGACTTTCGGTCGGCCTCGAAGAGGTTCTGGCAAACCGTCCGACACCTCAGAAAGGGGAAGCAGCCCCCAGTTCACACTGTTTACAGTGCGGACGGGGGCTTGCTGACCACGACTGTGGATATAGTTGGTCGGTGGAAGGAATACTTCGAGGCCCTTCTCAATCCCACTGACATGCCTTCCATAGAGGAAGCAGAGTCTGAGGATACGTACGTGGACAGTTCTATCACCGTGGCTGAGGTAATTGGGGTAGTCAAATCACTCCCCAGTGGCAAGGCTCCGGGGGTAGACGAGTTCCGCTCAGAATTTCTCAAGGCTCTGGATGTTGGAGGACTGTGTTGGTTGACACGCCTCTACAACATTGCATGGAAGTCAGGAACAGTACCTCTGGACTGGCAGACCGGGGTGGTGGTCCCCATTTTTAAAAAGGGTGACCGGAGGGTGTGTTCCAACTATAGGGGGATCACACTCCTCAGCCTTCCTGGGAAAGTCTACTCCAGGGTGCTGGAGAGAAGGGTACGACCGTTAGTCGAACCTCGGTTAGAGGAGCTGCAATGTGGTTTTCGTCCCGGTCGCGGAACACTGGACCAGCTCTACACCCTTGCAAGGGTACTCGAGGGTATGTGGGAGTTTGCCCAACCAGTCTACATGTGCTTTGTAGACCTGGAAAAGGCATTCGACCGTGTCCCTCGTGGTGTCCTGTGGGGGGTGCTCCGGGAGTACGGGATTGATGGTCCGCTTCTACGTGCCATTCGGTCCTTGTACAATCGAAGCAGGAGCCTGGTTCGCATTGCCAGCAGTAAGTCGAGCTTGTTTCCGGTGAACGTTGGCCTCCGCCAAGGCTGCCCTTTGTCACCGATTCTGTTCATAATCTTCATGGACAGAATTTCTAGGCGCAGTCAAGGTGTTGAGGGAGTCCAGCTTGGTGACCTTAGGATCTCGTCTCTGCTATTTGCAGACGATGTGGTCCTTATGGCCTCATCAGGCTGTGACCTTCAGCGTTTACTGGAGCGGTTTGCAGCTGAGTGTGAAGCTTCTGGGATGAGACTCAGCACCTCCAAATCCGAGGCCATGGTTCTCAGTCGGAAACGGGTGGACTGTACCCTCCGGGTTGGGAGTGAGGTCTTGCCTCAGGTGGAGGAGTTCAAGTATCTCGGGTTCTTGTTCACGAGTGAGGGAAGGTTGGAGCGTGAGATCGACAGACGGATCGGTGCAGCATCTGCAGTAATGCGGTCGCTGTACCGGACCGTCGTGGTGAAGAGAGAGCTGAGCCGGAAGGCAAAGCTCTCTGTTTACCGATCGATCTACGTTCCCACCCTCACCTATGGTCATGAGTTATGGGTCATGACCGAAAGAATGAGATCGCGGATACAAGCGGCGGAAATGAGTTTCCTTCGTAGGGTGGCTGGACTCACCCTAAGAGATAGGGTGAGGAGCTCGGCCATCCGGGAGGAGCTCAGAGTAGAGCCGCTGCTCCTTCACATCGAGAGGAGCCAGTTGAGGTGGCTCGGGCATCTAGTCCGGATGCCTCCCGGGCGCCTCCCTGGTGAGGTGTTTCGGGCATGCCCAGTCGGGAGAAGGCCCCCGGGAAGACCTAGGACACGCTGGAGGGACTATGTCTCACAGCTGGCCTGGGAACGCCTTGGTGTCCTCCCGATGGAGCTGGAAGAGGTCGCTGGGGACCGGGAAGTCTGGACTTCCCTACTGAAGCTGCTGCCCCCGCGACCCGGACCCGGATAAGCGGTGGAAAATGGATGGATGGATGGATGGATACATTTGACATTTTGCAAAGCTAATTGTCTTAATAAAGTGAATATGAAATTCATATTGGATCCACCAGTTGTCACTTATGCAACATTTTTGTTTAGTTGATATTTTTCTATGAAATATGTATCTTGGCTCAATGAAGGTTGGGAAACATGGCTCTAAAGTACATCCAAGTTTCATTTCTATAGTATTGTCGTAGATTGAGATTCTTTTTTTTTAATAACAAATGCAAATTTCAACAATAGAAAGCATCATTGTTTACTATTATATACGTTATTGTTTAATTTATGCACAGAATGTATTTATTTATACACCTATTAACTTATTTTACATAATTTATTTTGTATTATTGAATGAATCAGTATATTGTCTACATTTTGCTTGATCACTGCACAGCCTACACATGGCTGTTACGACCCAGAGGTATACAACATTTAAAGAGGAGCGGACAAAAGGGAAAAAAAACACAAAATTAAACACCCCCCCCCGTGCCCAAAGAAAAAGTACTGATGCACCCACCTAAACAAACAAAAGAACGGGCGAAACTGATACAGGGCCGGCATCCTGTTACCGCTACCCCCTAAAAGGCAAAAACCGAAACGGGAAAAAACAAAACGGAAAACAGGACAGCCAGTCACACCAGGACATAAAAGGAACGAAAGGCTAATTCTCTTTGTATATTGTGTATATTTCCCCCTCCATCACTCTGTAGCGCTGTACTCAGTTTTGGTAGATATTACAGTACATAACATTGTATTATGTGAGCTGAATAGCACGCAGATAAAAATGTGACACATTTGAGCAGAGGTCTCTGGGGTGACAGTTTTAAATGATCAAGTCAAACATGACTGTCATGATTTCAAATCCAGCCTCATCCCCACCACTTGCTGCACTGACCTTTCACTTCCAAGACTGCAGGTTGTCCAGTGGAGCATCTGAAGTAGAAGAAGTATTACTATGACACTTGTGAGCATTCTTTTGTCCTAATATAACTTTTGACAAAGTGGACGCCTTGGGCAGTTACAGCACAGATTAAAAAAAAGGTAGAACAATACCTCTGGTATTTGGAGAAGGTCATTTTTGTGTGAATGTATTCTCTGCTGAGGCTGCCTGACATTCGTAATCAAATAAAGCTCAATGCATCCAATATCTTTGTGTCGATCTCAAAGTAGATTGGATGATCACATTACATGATGCTTTTTCAAATACTACATGTCCTATTACCGGTAACACATTAACCCACTTTTAATGCTCCCTTATACAAATGACCAGCATGTACAGGATGTTGTTTGAAAGTGATGACAACAAAGGCCCCAGTGACCTGCTGGATGAATGTACAAGGATTGTTGCAAACTTTCACAAGTGTGTCGCTGGATTATCTACACTACCGATCAAAAGTTTTAGAACACTCAATGATGAAGTATATATTTTTTACAATAAGAAAAATAATTTTAAATTGTATTTTTATATTATATTAGGTATTATACTTTGTTGTTTCAAATAATTTTATAAGAAGTACAGTATATGATTTTGTTATTACATATAACTTCTATTTCTGCAAAACAGCTTTAAATTGTTGACCCATTTTATGGTCCCTGAAACAGGCCTTTTTGTATAATTCTGAAATATACATTACTTTTTGGGTAAAGTTACCTTTTTTTTGTTAATCCTCTGGCACTTTACCACTTCCCTTTGTACCATTTCAAGCTATTCATTTGACTTGAATTTGTAATAAATAACTGGTAATATTGGGCTGTCCCAAAACTCATGACTTGTAGTTTATATATTGAATGTAGTCATATAATGTCAGTAGTGTTACACATTAATGATTTAAGATAGAGATTGTTCAAGCACCACTCCATATTGAAGGCATTAATGCACAATTGCTATGAACAATCATACAAATTATAGATCTTTCTATTATAATTGTATGGTGTTGTTCTAAACAATACATTCTGGGTGTCCACTTGTTGCTAGGTGGAATAAGCGAATAACATGGAAAGGAAATTGCCATAAAATGACTGCTGTTTATATACCTAAACTGCAAAAGCAGGCAATGATTGAAGAAAAGGTTGTTTGATAAGAAAATGTTTTAACTTTAATAATGACTTGGAGGGCATGCGAAAGTGGAAAGGAAAATGTAGCTCTGTATTGTGCAACACAGCAGCGCCAGAACCACTGTTATAACAGCACTAAAGAGGAAACAACTCAATAAAGCTGATAGATGTTGACCACTCATACATCCATACATTCGCTATGCCGCTTATTCTCATTAGGGTCACGGGAATGCTGGAGCCTATCCCAGCTGACTCCGGGCGGGAGGCGGGGTACACCCTGGACTGGTCACCAGTCAATTGGAGGGCAGACAAACAACCATTCACACTCACATTCATACCTATGGACAAGTTAGAGTCACCAATTAACCTAACATGCATGTTTTTGGAATGTGGGAGGAAACCGGAGTACCCGGAGAAAACCCACACACGCACGGGGAGAACATGAAAACTCCACACAAAGACGCGCAATGGAGATTCGAACCTAGAATGTGAGGCCAACATGCTACCCACTCACCCACCGTGCAGCCGTTGACCACTCATGATACTTAAAATGCAGCAACTGCCATCTTAGGGAATTTTTTAAAGCCTGTCATCAGGAGGTTGCCTACAGCCACAGCTGCAAAGTTTTTTTTTTCTTTTTCCTGGCACTAATTAGACACTAGAGGTTGTGTTTTTATGTCTATGGAAACTGTGGCTAATTGGCAGAAGCTTTAATTGGAGTCCAGGCAGCACTCCTGCATTTTAAATATAACATGCATATTGGAAAGAAAGGAACTATAACTCCAATTGCAGAAACTTGTTGCACAATGTCAGGCAACCATTAAACCACGGCAACATGTGCCAGAAAGTGAGCTTATCATCACGCTACATGTGCAGGAGCTAGAAACACAAACAATGTCCCTGGCTTGCGTCAAAAACAAGGACACTGGGTGGGTGGGGGTGGGAACACATGAGCAGGGATCAGCTCCTCCCATCCATCACTGAGGACAGCCGGCAGCACTGTGACAGCGTGATGGATGACGCCGGTGAAATGAGACATAGAAGAATGAAGCAAACGTCCTGCTACCACACATCAATGATCACACCACTTCATAATCAGCATTGGTGCATCTAGTGGAGAGTGCATGCATGTATCTTCACGCCACACTCAGAGTTTGTCCAAATACTGTAGAGGCAAAAGACACCATTTGGACCCATGTGAACAGTATTGTTACAAAGCTGAACATGTTCCACATGACATTACGTACTAGCAAAAAACATAATAATTAAACTTACACTGCTGTTTTCAAGAGACCCTTAAAGTCTTATAAATGTAATAAATATTGATAAATATATGCAAATAATTCATAATTTCATTAGATTAAAATAACATTTATGTTTATGTTAAAAATATCGACTAGAAAACAATAAATATAGGGGTTCACAAGACGAGACGATACTTAAGATTGGGTGTACAAAAACGTACAATGAAAAAAATGACTATGTTGCAATCTACTAATATAATTTCCACTACTTTACGCTCTCCTGCACTCTGTGTGTATGCTACCGGTCCTGCCTCCACCACTGACAGAAAGACTGACTGACAAAAGGCCTCACTCCGTTCATGCTGTTATTCTATGGAACCAATGCACAGAGTGAACTCTCTTCCTGCCTGTTTGGAGGCGGGAGATGAAGAACAGACATGCGTGCATGTGGCACGGTATGGAACCCGGCAAAATGTATCTTATCTTAACTTATTGTCAGACAAGTCTAGTGCCCACAAGAGATTTTGTGACACACAATCTTGTGATATCCCTAATACACATATACATATATATATATACACATATACATATATAGATCATAAATAAAATTTAAAATGTAAAAATGTAGTGCAAATTGTGTATAAATGCTTGTGTACAATATATCCTCAAATAGTGGCTTCAGTTCTAATATGTGAGATGCAAAAATGTTTCATGTGTACAATCAAACAGAAACTAGGTACTTTCTGAAGTTGAGTAAATTAGCCACTAGTTGAGAAATGATGCTCAGTTTTGAATGACACTAGATAGAGGTATTATTTAACAATGCTTATTTTTAAGGTTCTTGGCCTGCCACTCTGAGCTAGCTTGTGTACCCTTCCCCCAAACCATGATGTTGAACAATGTTTATTTTCAGATCATTTGACACTTGTTTTGAGGGTCCCTTGTTGCCACACTTTAGATTAGATAGAAAAGGGAAAACAACTTGCAATTGGCAATTGGCCTTTCTCATGATTGGCTTCCACTGTGTATGTAGGTCAAGGGTCAATGAGTTTACCAAACACATTTTGTGTTTCAATAAATAGGTATTCAAATCAATAAAACAACAAGGGTGCCCAAATGTATGCACCTGCCTAATTGTGTTTAAATAATTATTGTACGCTTTCTGCAAATCCTCTAAACCTAATTTCACTTGTCAAATATCAATGTGATTGTCTGCTGTATGACATATTTAGCTGAAATTGCTAAACCAAACAACTAATGATTTATAAAGGAAAATCCTGAAAAGTATAAAAGTTTTTCATATCACTGTATCAGTGAAAATTAGATTCTTTTAACATACATTTTTCTTCCAAATGAAAGTACAGACACTAACATTAAGCATACTCCTTAACGTTGGACTGCTGTGGTCTCCATTTGTTGTGGGAATTGGTTCACCAAAATGAACGAGGAAAAATGTCCTTTCACCTGTGTTATGATTTTGCATTTTGCTGTCCAAGTATAAACCTGCTCTGGCCTTCAATTATTTATATTTATCATCAATTTATTTACTAGTGTACTCCAAATGAAATGTCCAAAATGTTTGGACAGCCATTTTAAAGACTTGGATAAAGCAAGGTATTCTGGGTGACGATGTGCTGTTCTATCCCCCAATCCAACAATTTGAAAGTTTTTACAATTTTAGTGATTTGGTTTTATCAGAGTAGGTTTTCAATGTTAATTTGTGATTTAAAAAATACTATACTTAACATTTTACTATAATAGTAAGTGCTGTGCATTGTAATTTGGTGATGATTCTCAATTCAAATTTGAATTGTGTGCAGTCCTGCTGCACAGCAGCAATGTACACAAACCAAGCTTGAGAGAGTCTACTCGGTAAAAATGAGCAGGTGGTGCTCACAGCACCAGGAGACAAATATAGTTTGGTTAAAGTGTGTAGCTTGAGTTGCGAGCAGCTGTGAAGGGGAGGGAAAAACAAGTCCGAGGCAGACATGCTGTGTCGCCAGAGGCCTAATAAACTGACCGCAGTGTTTGACATGCTCGGCTACACGCTGCTGAATTCTTCAAGCTCGAGCACGCAAAACCCTCACTGATCCTGTCTCAACCTTTAATTACTCTGTTGTCTTCACTAAAGGAAGAGAACTTTACACACCATGTGGAGACGCAAAAGCACAACAATTTTAGGGAAGGTGGTTTATAATAGGCACGGAACCAAAAGAGACAAATGTGCCTTTCCTTTGTCTCATAACAGTCTTTTTCTTAAGTGCCTTAGAGCAGTGCTTCTCAAATTGTGGGGGCCCTGGGGGGGGGGGGGGGGGGGGGGGGCGCAGTGAACTGTGAGTGAGAGGCAGGGAGAACTTTTACTGTTACTGCAGACTTGCCAACATGTACACATTTATTGTACTCAACATACAATTTGACACTTAAATATAGTTGTGTGCTTCATAGCATAGCACTATGAAGCGCAACAAAATGTAGCACTATCAGTACAGTACAGATACAGTACAGATTAAAATCAATGCAGTTTATTGTCCCACTAATTGACGTTAACATTTTTCAGACCAAATAAACCACTGTTATAATATATAATTAGAATAACAAATAATAATAATGCAATATTTTCTTTAATGTCATTTTTTATTCAGTAAAGTTGTGCAATTGATGTTTGTGACATGTATTTTCTCACAAGCAATTCGTAATGTCTATAAAACATTAGCAGCATTTCTTGAAATACTGGCTTTCAACTGTATTAAAGAACACAATTTATTTTGCAATCACTTTCTGTGTGAAAGCACACCATTTTGTGCTTTTCTGTTAGTACTGTTGTTACTTTGGCGACCAAACGAGTTAGTGTTGATTGTCACAACAAAGGCTCTGCATCTCCGAGTGTAGTCCCCCCCCCCCCCAGATGGGAAAACTAGTTCAGGTTTGTTTTGTTGCCTTTCACGTTCCTACCTCTTTTGAATGAAATCTCCATACTGGCTTGTTCGTGTTGATGGGCTCACCTTCGCTCATTAATATTCCCACACGGGGCCTGTGGCATTTGGCTTTGCAAGCATCTTTTCCATTTTACTATGTTACTGTGCAATGCTCCTCAAGAGGCGCCACTCTTTTTGCTGTGTGTATGATAGCAGCCCTGCCTCCCCCACAGAGACAAAGCAACTGCATGACTGACAAAAAACCAATGCACAGAGTGAACCCTCTTCCTGCCTGTTTGAAGGCAAATAAGGAAAATAGACACGCATACCCATGGCAATATATGGAGGCAAGCAAAATTATCGAGTTCATTTTCATTTATTTTTTGATTAATTAATTTATTTATGCCGCACGGTGGCTGAGTGGTTAGCACATTGGCCACACAGTCAGGAGATCTGGAAGACCTGGGTTCAAATCTCTGTTGGGCATCTCTGTGTGGAGTTTGGATGTTTTCCCCGTGCGTGAGTGGGTTTTCTCCGGGTACTCCGGTTTCCTCCCACATTCCAAAAACATCCATGTTAGGTTAATTGGTGACTCTAAATTGTCCATTAGGTATGAATGTGAGTGTGAATGGTTGTTTGTCTATATGTGCCCTGCAATTGACTGGCGACCAGTCCAAGGTCCAAAGTCTGCTGGGATAGGCTCCAGCATCCCCGTGACCCTAATGAGGATAAGCGGTACTGAAAATGAATAAATAATTTATTTATTATCACAAGACATTTTTTTTCTGAATGAGAAATCTTGTCACGTTTGACAGTGATTCCCTAATGTGGTGCACTATGTCTGACGAAGTCAACATATTCTTAACCTCAAGCATGATGTTATTTTTTTAAACAATCTGATTAGATGCCAAAATTAGTGGCAACCAGACTGTGCAAACACCAAAAACATTGGGAACACCTGGTAGGTATGTTTTATTTCAATATAAATACTGTTGCACTCAAAATGATTAAACACCCAACAAATGGCCACTTAGAAAAATAGTGACCGTTTTTAATATTAGATGCGTTGAGCTATTAAAATTGTTATATGTTTGTTGGTTTTTTGCATTCCACTGCAGTTGTCTGGTTAAATCGTTAATGGCGGAATTTTATTTGGACATACAGTACATACTGTATGAATCACCCTGGTATACATCACATATTACAATGGGCAATTCCACATGTGCAAAAAGAGTAGGAAGAAGCAGAGCTTATTCAACGCTACCCCGCTTCATTGGGTTTTTCTTCCTTGCACTTTGTAAAACATCAACTGCTTATTCTGTTTCAAATCGCTCATGTTAGTGCGTTGAGTTAATTACTCAATCCGTTCCATAGTTTTATTCCACATACAGTACTAATATGTGAAAAGTTTTTAACATTGTTTGTGCGTATGCATGTTTTAAGTTTTTTTTTTTCAGACGATCATATTTCTTCTCTCTTAGTATGTAATAATTGTATTACATATTTTTAGCTTTCTGCATAATTTTAGCTGTTTTAAAGGGTCTAGGTCAACATACTTTATATTGATAATTGTGACTTTAAAAATAAAGAGTTGGTATGTTCTTTACAAGCAGCATTATGGATTATCCTAACTGACATTTTTGTTGTACAGTTAGTGAGTGAGGTGTTATTTCCCTATAATCCCATTTAATAAATTTCTCCATTGTAATTAGAGTTAGCTTTGGGTATTTTTGAGTGGAACTGTACAAAGTACGCCATATTTTTTAGTTTTAAATTACTATTTACAAAATGTTTTCACTGTGATTGACTGGCGACCAGTCCAGGGTGTACTCCGCCTTTCGCCCAAAGCCAGCTGGGATAGGCTCCAGCATACCCGCGACTCTAATGAGAATAAGCGATATAGAAAATGAATGAATGAATTAAAAAAATGTCTTCATTCACATCTAATTTTTGAATGATCAAAAAAAAACAACCCACAATAGTACAGTAACACTTTCTTCGTTTTATTGTTAATTATTGCTGCCCTCTGCTGGCCACATACTGTCAATGTTTATTTTGTATTTTTTCATTATGTCGCCTCTGTGGCGGACAAGAGAACTTCATACTACAGTATTACTTTTAGAAAAATATACAATAATGAATATGTTCCTGCAACAAACGCATCTAGATGCAAAAACACATGCCAAGAAGAAAAAAAAGAAACTGTTTCTTGCAATGTCATTCATAATATGGCTGGTAAAGTGTGGAAGGAAAGTTAGAAAATGGAATATAAAAATATACTGTACTGTATATGCAGGAAGATTTAATAGATTTCACTTTAGCAGAACAGCAGTTTCAGTGTCAGATTACTATCACTGTCCTGATTCACCGACACGCCATTCAGCTTTTCAATACAACAACAGGGAGAGCGATAAAAACACACACGGGACTGGACTTATGAACTTATTATGTATTATTGCACTAAAAATTTGAAGTGTTATGTTCCATAATTATATATTTTTATTCCATGTTATCACCTGCTTTGTCTTGGTTGCTTTATGTTGTGATTAAGTGTTAAGTTTATTATGACATTTTTGCATAGCTGCTGAAAACAATAATTTATCTTGGAAATTAATTATCTCGCCCAAAGTCTGCTGCTCGCCCAAAGTCTGCTGGGATAGGCTCCAGCATCCCCGTGACCCTAATGAGGATAAGCGGTATAGAAAATGAATGAATGAATGAAATTAATTATCTTTTGGTATCCATCTATCTTGGGTCTGTGAGGTGAATGAACACCACTGCGCATGCACGACGACTGCCGGAACGTTCTAGTCCAAGAAAGTAGACGCATGCGCACTAAAGAGCAATCCAAAGCAGACGAGACGAAAAGAGCGACCGGAGCGACGCAGAAGGAGATTTTGGCCATTTCGGCTGAGCTTTTTTGTGGATTTGGGTCGAAGGAGGAGTCGAATACTAAAATGACCAGTGGGTATCGACATATATACATTTACCGTAAGGCAATACTGTATGTACTTCACTGAAATTGCATGCAAGTATGTGCTCGTTGTTACCGTCGCTCGCGTGAGTCAGAGTGGGTGCCGTCTAATTGCTGGAGCAAGACGTCACGTCCTCTCCCAAGGCTTTAATATTTAATAAAAAAGCTCTCACAACTTTTGATTTTTTCCTCTTTAAACACAGTTAACATTAAACAAAATGTTTTAAAACACACACTTTCCGTCATAATGCTTAAATACTGATTCTTGTCGGGCTTACTGAAACCGACGTCGTACAAGACAAATACTCTTATACAAACGCACCATCTTGTCAAATTAGTCATTTTAGAACTATTTTAGCAAACAAATGTTCGGTTAAATGTGTAATTAATCACAGTTCTAGTAAATATGATGATATTTAGCTGACCTGTTGTATTGGTACCTGACTTCCTCTTGTTGTTGTTTGCATGCTGCTCCACAGCGCCCCCCTGCCACGTCGGCTGCTTTTATACCCTGCACATTTTATTTGTAGTTGTCTTTTAATTATTAGTGCGTTGACGTTATATGAAATGCCCCCGCCCGCATCTTTTCAATCATGTCGATAGAAGGTATACAGCTTTTAAGGTGCGACTCTCCCTTATTATTGAAGAAAAATTGTGTTGTGTTTTGGCTGACCTCAAAGGGGGAAACCAACGTGAGCTTGCACGCCAAAAGCATGCCAAGAAGGCTAACGAGAGCGGCAAAGGGAAGAGAGGCGACGACGGGCTGTCTGCTGCAGCTCGGAAGCAGAGGTAATAGTGATGACATTTCTGGCTCTTTGTTTGAGAGTCGGTTGTTTTCACAAAAAAAAAAAAAACTTAACCTCCCAAGTGGCTCCTCAGATTTTTTGTAAAAATTTTTTTAGATTCGTATTAATTTATTACCTAATTATGTGTTCTGTGCAAAACTAATTACTAACGTAAAAAATAAATTTTATCAAATGTTTTAACTTTTTAATTGTAATTAAATTAGGGATAGGCTCCAGCATACCCCCGCAACCCTAATGAGGATAGAAAATGGATGGATGCAAATTATTCATTCATTCATTTTAAAATTTTTCAATGCTCATCCTCATTAGGGTCGCGGGTATGCTGGAGCCTATCCCAGCTGACTTTGGGCAGGAGGCGGGCTACACCGTGGACTGGTCGCCAGTCAATCGCAGGGCACATATAGACATACAACCAGTCACACTCACACTCTAATGGACAATTTAGAGTCACCAATTAACCTAACATGCATGTTTTTGGAATGTGGGAGGAAACCGGAGTACCCGGAGAAAACCCACGCACGCACGGGGAGAACATGCAAACTCCACACGGAGATGCCCAACGGAGATTCGGACACAGAACCTCCTGACTGCGGCCGTGTGGCCCAGGATGCAAATTAATACATTTTCAAATTATTTAAATCCTAAACACCTACAAACAACTATAGTATATAGTAATATATATAGTATCTAGTAGTATATTGTATAATGCAAGACCCATCTTAGTGGTCTCAAAGGTCAAATGTCTGCATGCAAATTTCTAACTATTTACAATTAAACAATACATCAACAAAGCACTTCGCGTTACAAATAAAAAAAAACGCAGTATCCAGGTAACAGTAAACCAACAACACCTGGCTCATGTCATTCTTTTCAAAAAGCCGGCACTTAGAACCGGTTTGTTCGTGACCGACACATCACTAAGAGGCAGTTAGCGTTAAGATTATTAATCGGTTCTCGCAGCAAGCCTGACGTTCCTGTTCACTAAAGGCGCAGTTGGAATAGGCCATTTGTACCGTGGCAAACTGGGGAGCCGACCTATACTGCTTCAGCCCGTTGCTTGTTCCATCACTCGTACGCTACAGTATGACCAGTATGACTGCAATATCTGAGCTGGTAATCAACCCTGCATTTTGTGTAGGAATATTGAAGTTGCCTCACAAAAGCTTCCCACTTTATGCATACCTATATTTTTGCTGTGCCGCCCTTTCTCCCATGGCAATAATACTAGTAAAACCGCTAAGCGAACTGCACCAAAATGCGCATCAAGTATCTTTTATTTTAACATTGTCCATGTGGGTCAGAGTACTGAGCCACAAGTGTTAACACAGCCTGAACAAGCCACAGAGGAGGAGTTATGATGATTATAACATGATAGTTAATGAAGCAGAGTCATAAAACAATTGTGGAGAAGCTAAGTAATATAATTAATAAATGATGAATAAGAGGGATTGTCTTATATTCTGGTCAGTATGCTATTTCTGTTATGAATTGTGTAGGTTATAAAGAACTGCAGGGCCGCACGGTGGCTGAGTGGTTAGCACATTGGCCACACAGTCAGGAGATCTGGAAGACCTGGGTTCAAATCTCCGTTGGGCATCTCTGTGTGGAGTTTGCATGTTCTCCCCGTGTGTGTGTGGGTTTTTTCTCCGGGTACTCCGGTTTCCTCCCACATTCCAAGAACATGCTTGTTAGGTTAATTGGTGAGTCTAAATTGTCCAAAGGTATGAATGTGAGTGTGAATGTTTGTTTGTCTATATGTGCTCTGCGATTGACTGGCGACCAGTCCAGGGTGTACCCTGCCTCTCTGCTGGGATAGGCTCCAGCATCCCCGTGACCCTATTGAGGATAAGCGGTATAGAAAATGAATGAATGAATGAATGATAAAGAACTGCAGAGGAGCGATCGCATTACAGTCATTCAATGTTTTGTCTACGTTCTGCCTGTGCATGCAATCATGCTGTGCCCCGGCCCACCTCTTCCAGTTGTGCCAAAAGAGAGGAACTTGCGTTTGGATCAGAGCACTGAAACTCGCCAAACGTGCCGTACTTTTGGTGTGGACTGGCCTAGAGGGAGTATGCAGTTTGGTCCTAACAAAGCGTCATGTCTCTATGCTGAAGGGATGCTGAAATAATGCAGCAAAAGCAGAAGAAGGCGGACGGCGACGGAGGCAAAGCAGACCCAAAATCCAAGTGAAGATGCGAGATGAATTTATCCGTCTCAACCTCCTCTTCCTGACTATCCAGACTCGGCATTCATTCAAACGGATCCTACATTCTCCCATTATGGCAAAATGGCAATGGAATCTTTTTCTCCTGTGAAATTGTCTGGAGGGAATTTGGAATACGCTGCATGCATGCAGAGAAGAATCTGTGCTATTTATCTGCAGGAGAAAGATGAACTGTTGTCCACACCAAGCATCTACATAACTGTTGTGGTTTCTTTTTATTGTACAAAGTAAGTTTGTCTCCTGATGATGGTTTCAAATAAAGTGTAAATCTTTTTAGGTCACTCGTGGCTGTGTCATTCTCACCTCTGCCACTAGAGGTACAATATTTGTCAAAAAACATGTTTTATTGCCTTTATAAAACGGTGAGGAAAAAACAAAGAATAACTTACTGGACCTGTGCACAGTGAGTCCATTTTCTTTGAATTTTTGTAAGGTCACCATAGAGGACAGTACCATAACCCTAGAACCAGAAATGGAATTTAACTGACAGGAAATGGTATGGAATGTCACCTCTCTGGCGGGGAAGGAGCCTGAGCTGGTGCGTAAGGTGGAGAATTTCCGGGCAGATATAGTCGGACTCACCTCAACGCACAGCAAAGACTCTGGAACCAGTCTTCTCGAGAGGGGCTGGACTTCATTCCACTCTGGTGTTGCCGGCAATGAGAGGCGACGGGCAGAGTTGGCAATTCTTGTTGCCCCCCGGCTCCGACCCTGCGCGTTGGAGTTTAACTCAGTAAACAAGAGGGTAGTTTCCCTACACCTTGGGGTGGGGGGACGGGTCCTGACTGTTTGTGCTTATGCACCAAACGGCAGTTTAAAATACCCACCCTTTCTGGAGTCCTTAGAGGAGGTACTAGAGAGTGCTCCCTCTGGGGATTCCCATGTTCTACTGGGTGACTTCAACGCTCATGTTGGCTGCGACAGTGAGCCGTCAAGCTGAAGAAAGAGTCCTATCAGGCCGTTTTGGCCCATGGGACTCCAGAGGCAGCTGACAGGTACCGGTAGGCCAAGCGGTCTGCGGCTCTGGCGGTCACTGAGGCAAAAACTCGGACATGGGAGGAGTTCGGAGAGGCCATGGAAAACGACTTCCGGATGGCTTCAAAGAGATTCTGGTCCACCATCCGCCGTCTCAGTAGAGGGAAGCAGTGCACAGTCAACACCGTGTATGGTGGGGACGGTGTGCTGCTGACCTCGACTTGAGATGTTGTGGACCAGTGGAGGGAATACTTTAAAGACCTCCTCAGTCCCACTGACACGTTTTCCAACATACTCTCTATACTCTCGGCAGGGTCCTTGAGGGTGCATGGGAGTTTGCCCAACCAGTCTACATGTGTTTTGTGGACTTGGAGAAGGCATTCGACCGTGTTCCTCGGGGAATACTGTGGGGAGTGCTCCGGGAATATGGGGTATCGGACCACCTAATCCAGGCGGTTCGTTCCCTGTATGACTGGTGTCAGAGTTTGGTTCGCATTGCTGTCAATAAGTCGGACCCGTTTCCAGTGAGAGTTGAACTCCACCCAGGGCTTCCCTTTGTCACCGATTCTGTTCATTACTTTCATGGACAGAATTTCTAGGCAGAGACAGGGCGTTGAGGGGTTTCAGTTTGGTGGCCGCAGGATTCGGTCTCTGCTTTTTGCAGAAGACCTGGTCCTGCTGGCTTCATCGAGCAGTGACCTTCAACTCTCACTGGATTAGTTTGCAGCTGAGTGTGAAGCGGCTGGGATGAGAATCAGCACCTCCAAATCTGAGTCCATGGTTCTCGCCCGGAAAAGGATGGAGTGCCATCTCCGGGTCGTTGATGAGGTCCTGCCTCAAGTGGAGGTGTTTAAATACCTCGGGGTCTTGTTCACTAGTGAGGGAAGGATGGAACGTGACCCAGGACAAGCTGGAGAGACTATGTCTTTCAGCTGGCTGGGGAACGCCTCGGCATCCGCCAGGAAGAGCTGGACGAAGTGGCCGAGGAGAGGGACGTCTGGGCTTCCCTGCTTAGGCTGCTCGGATAAGCGGAAGAAAATGGATGGATGGAAGGAAATGGTATGGCTGATTAGTACAATTATTTATACTATTAGTCACATGCACACACAGTGATTTTAATATACAGTTATCCGTAGTATTATTGCTGTTCCAATATTGCTGTTACATTGTTTTTTTTCAAGGAAATAAATGATCACTGTTTTGTGGCTTAGTAAGATTTATTAATAGTCAAAACATATTGAAATACAAGTGATATATAGTATTCTGGTCAGTAGGTGTCAGTAATGACACAATTACATAAAACATAATCACAGTAAAACCACATGAAGTCATGAACCCAGGCATGACATGTCTGACATGATAGAGTAAAAACGTTTTCTCATGTGTGGAAGTGGTATTTTGGTTTCCACATTTTTTAAATAAATAAATTAGAGGCTAACTGGTTAGTTTGCTAACTTCTTAGCTCTCTAGCTAGCGGTCTTCTTGAGTTCATGCAGCATAAGAGTTCAGCAATATGAGGTAAACAATGAATAAGGATCGTAAAGATGGCTATAGGTGTGTTATTTCATTCCTGTAGGGCTCTAATAATTAAAAAAAGACTGTATTTAGATAGAAACAGGTTTTCTATGCTCTATGAACATTTTCCATTTATTAGCAGTTAATTAGGTTGGGAACCAATTATCCAACCACTATAAACGAGTAACTGTAACATTAATTAGGGCAACACTTATAATAAACCCTTTTCCTGCTCTCTCTCGATTGCCATGCCTGTCAGGTGTGTTCAAAGGTAGAATAGTTTTGCTTTATTGTAGTTTAATCTTATAGCGGCTAACTTGATACTTGTATGGTAGTTAAAAATGTTCAAATCTGACAAAAAAAAACCGCAGTTTGTACAGTTAGTAAAGGTTTTCCGAAGGACAAAGTTTAACCTTAGAACCAATTATCTCAATTTCCATTATTACATCTGATAAAAACAGTTTTAGTTTTGAACTGAGATTAATTTGGTTGATGTACATGTCTCCATCAGGGATCAGCTCTGAGCCCCTTCTTGTTTGCTATGGTGATGGACAGGCTGACGGACGAGGTTAGACAGGAATCTCCATGGACTATGATGTTTGCAGATGACATTGTGATATGTAGTGAGAGCAGGGAACGGGTGGAGGAGAAGCTTGAGGGTTGGAGGTTTGCCCTGGAAAGGAGAGGAATGAAGGTCAGCCGCAGCAAGACGGAGTACATGTGTGTAAATGAGAGGGACCCAAGTGGAAGAGTGAGGTTACAGGGAGAAGAGATATAGAAAGTGGAGGATTTTAAGTACTTAGGGTCAACAGTCCAGAGCAATGGAGAGTGTGGAAAAGAGGTGAAAAAGCGTGTGCAAGCAGGCTGGAATGGATGGAGAAAAGTGTCGGGTGTGATAGAAGAGTTTCAGCTAAAATGAAAGGAAAGGTGTACAAAACTGTGGTGAGACCAGCGATGTTGTTTGGTTTAGAGACAGTGCCGCTAAGAAAAAGACAGGAGGCAGAGCTGAAGGTAGCAGAGATGAAGATGCTGAGGTTCTCTTTGGGTGTGACCAGGATGGACAGGATCAGGAATGAGGACATCAGAGGGACAGCACATGTTAGAGGTTTTGGAGATAAAGCCAGAGAGGCCAGACTGAGATGGTTCGGACATGTCCAGAGGAGAGATAGTGAATATATTGGTAGAAGGATGCTGAGTTTTGAATTGCCAGGCAGGAGGCCTAGAGGAAGACCAAAGAGGAGGTTTATGGACGTAGTAAAAGAGGACATTAAGGTAGTTGGCGCAAGAGAAGAGGATACAGAAGACAGAGTTAGATGGAGGCAATTGATTCGCTGTGGCGACCCCTAACGGGATAAGCCGAAAGGAAAAGAAGAAGAAGACATGTCTTGCAAGTTTTAAGTTATTGAGAAACTGAGTTGTGGTTGCTCACCACCAGGGGGCAGCAAAGACCGGAGTTTATTTAGTCGCGTGCAGCTAGTGCTGCATAATAAGTACCGGTTTGCTCGTTTGTGGTAGTGCATTTTCCCATTATTTCATTTAGGAAAGAATGAAGGTTTGTACGAAACAGTAGCACATTTACATGAATGCACAATCAGAGAAGCATGTGGCAAAAAATAGGTTTTTTTCTCTTCTGCTTAACTGCTTGTTCAATGGTGCAGAATGTCTTAAAGCTCCCATGACTAATTCCTATGATGGAGTGTGTGCTTTTTACTGTCAAATGCCTGAAAAACAAATCAATTATAAAAAATAGTGCGCAAGTTAAAAAAAAGAGACACACGTCTTGTCAAACACATTTAATCATTTATCTTAAAAACTTTAAAATAAAGTGCTTTTTATGTACAGTATAATAAAAACAACAGTCACAATTCATCTTCATAAAAAAAATACAGTTCACAATTATTTACACAACAAATAATTATTATAATAATTAAAAAACAGAGTGAAATCATGCAGGCAAGACCACATTTGTCTACTTTTGTCATTCAGTCAATAATGGTGTTTAGTCGGATGAGGCTGACTGCAGCACTGTCATTAATGTTGTTAGTTCTATTGTGTTGTGCTGGTCATGTGACTTTTTCAACTTAAAAACTCTCCAGGAAAAGGCCGACCCAGGTGGCTACATTCATGTCCAGTACAGTATGTTGAGGAGCTACTCAAAATGAAAAGGATTGCTTTTTATGAAAAGATCGTCATTATTAGTAAATACAACACAGCAATTTGGCATCAATGTTACTTTAGGTCCAATGGTAATATGTCACTTTGAGCAGCTCTCAATGTTAGCGTGAATCTATTTGCCGCAGTAACGCTATTTTCAGAATTTTTGGCGGCAATGTCACTGCTGGGAAGCACGGCATGGCTAACAAGGCAGAACGACGCGCTAGCCTGAAGGTATTTCATCCTTTTAATGACGTTATCAAGCATATGAAAGCAGAGTAATCCTTTTTTTAGAGGTTATAGTATAGTCCCCGTATTAACAGTGTTTCCCAAATTGTGGTTCATATACCCAAAAGGACACACAAGTCTATTTATACAGGGTTGGTGAGAAATGCTAACCAGCGTAACAATTTATAGTGGTATGCAAATGTTTTGGTACCGCTGATAATTAGTTGTTTTTGATCAGCAATTTCAGTTAAATATATCATATAGCAGACGAACACACTGAGAAGTGAAATTAAGTTTTTAAGATTTACAGAAAGTGTGCAATAATTATTTAAACAAAATTAGCCAGGTGCATACATTTGGGCACCCTTGTTTTACTCCTTCCTACTTGAATACCTTTAGGACTAAGTTTTGGAACACAAAATTTGTTTGGTAAGCTCCTACATACACAGGTCATGCCAGTCATGAGAAAGGGTATTTAAGGTGGCCAATTGGAAGTTGTTCTCCTCTTTGCATCGTCTCTGAAGTGTGGCAACATGGGAGCCTCAAAACAACAGTCAAATGACCTGAAAACAAACATTGTTCAATATCTTGGTTTGGGGGAAGGATACAAAAAGCTAGCTCAGAAATTCCAGCTTTCAGAATCCAGTGAGAAGAACACAGTGGGGTAATGAAAGACCACAATCACAGGCCTCAGGCCAAGAAAAGTCTCAGTCGAGCAGAGGCGAAGGATGGTGAGAACAGTCAAACTCAACCCACAGAGCAGCTCCAAAGACCTACAACATGATCTTGCTGCAGATGGTGTCAGTGTGCATTGCTTAACTATTCAGCACACTTGGGGATGCAGTATACGGAAGAAGCCGTTTTTGCGCACATGCCACAGACTGACTTGCTTGAGGTATGCTAAAGCACATTTGAACAAGCCAGCTTCATTTTGGAACAAGGTGCTGTGGACTGATGAAACTAAGATATCGTGTTTTGGACGTAACAATGGAATGAATATGAATATTATTTAAAATCTGTGGTGTGATTTCAAGCGGGCTGTCGGAAGCCATCAAACCTGACTTTTTTGTAAAGGATGGTCAGAGATACTGTCAATCAGAATCCAGACCCTCATTGGAAGTGTTTAGAGGATGTTATTTCTGCAAAAGGAGGAGCTACTGAATATTGATTGATTGTTACTGTTGGGGTGCCCAAATACATGCACCTGTCAAATTTTGTATGAAATAATTATTACACACTTTCTGTAAATCATAACAACTTAATTTGACCTATCAAATATCACTGTGTTCGTCTGCTATATGATATTCATTTATTTTCTATACCGCTTATCCTCATTAGGGTCGCAGGTATGCTGCAGCCTATCCCAGCTGACTTTGGGCGAGAGTCGGGGTACACCCCGGACTGGGTCGCCAGTCAATCACAGGGCACATATAGACAACCATTCACATTCACATTCATACCTATGGACAATTTAGAGTCGCCAATTAACCTAACATGCATGTTTTTGGAATGTGGTTGGAAACCGGAGTACCCGGAAAAAACCCACGCATGCACGGGGAGAACATGCAAACTCCACACAGAGATGCCCATCGGAGATTCGAACCCTGAACATCCTGACTGTGAGGCCGATGTGCTACCCACTCGACCACCGTGCGGTCGCTATATATTTAACTAAAATTGCTGATCAAAACAATGAATGATTTATAAAGGAAAATCTTCAATTGTCAGGGTGCCCAAACTTTGCATATCACTGTATATATGCTTAAATATGCATACTTTTTTTTTTACTATGAATCTGTTAATAAGCTGTAGTCAACCACAAAACAGCAGTGATTTATTGATATAGATTTTGGGGGAAAAATTTTATAAGAGTGAAAATTCAAAGTGCGGATCAGTGAGGGACGACTGAATATAGTATTTGTTTTAAATACTTGTCTGCAATACTGCGCTACTGGAGCAAATATTGAGATCGTGGGCTTCAAAAATCACATGAGTTGTTGCGGATGGTACTAGCTAGCAGTTAGCTTAGCTTACAAAGGTTAACCTCACTGAAACACAAAAACACACACTTTTTTGCACTACTCTTCCGCTGGAATGGATATCAGGATTGTTGACGCTAAACAACTGAGATAATTTGTTGTAAATTTGCTAGCAGATAGCTTAGTTTAGCCATACAAGTCGAAGCCAGCACCTTTAAACACGATCTGCTTCTTTCTACTCCTTATCGGACATGTTGAATCGTGTAACATCCTTTATATAACTTTTACGAAACAAACCATGACTGTGTTTAAGACACAAGCTAAAGAAAAACATAGCGTGATGTAAGCTAACAAGCTATTTTACTATATACGTTTGCCCTTGCTAGTTAGCATTCCCGCTTTCATATGCTTGATCAACAATCGCCAATGTGCTCGGTACAACGTTAGCAGTGTGGTGTATGTTGGCAGTGAAGCATTATGGGAGAAAAATCATCAGTGTTCACTGGGTGCTATCTCTACAACACACACGCACGATATTAAGCACAGATATAATCAAGGCAAAAATAAAACCGACCACTTTTGCTCGCTGTGCTGTGCAATGACAAGTTGTCAGCGCTGAAGGGAACGTGAAATATGTACGCTGAGTCTTTACGGAACTCTGATGTTCTAAGACAGGCGGTGCCGTGTTGTACTTTATTCACACAGTATTATTATTCATGAGCTTCCTAGGTCTTTGGAAAAGTCTGTTTTTTTAAGTCTCCATAGTAAGCGAGTGTTTTTAATGGTCCCCGTTTTTTTTTGTTCTGGTTTCTCAGTAGTTGGATCTTTTTTTAAATTGTGAGACGGATTTTTGTGACATGTGCAAACAACGTGTGCGTATTCGAACTCCCTGATTACTTGTGCTTTCACATTGACATCCAACGCTTAGAAGAAATGACAACTGAAGGGGTTTTTATTGATTCATTGTGCCTTGAAGTGTTTGGGGCACAATGGAGTGCACTACTTGGCTGCAACCAGCGGAGGCGCTGTTGTCTGCTCAGTGGAAATCAACACTGCAGTGGATATTCTTAAAAAATGTTTCTCACAATAATTACAATGGTGTTTTATGATTTTTAAAAAATGTAGTCTATTTGGGCATGTTGTTGCCGACTTCCTGTCCTGTCTTAGATTTGTCGGGCAGTGCACACCCTTTACCCCGTGTTGCTAGTAAGCCTAACGGGCATATTGTCACTATCCAAAATTTGAAACATTAAGAAAAATATCTTTTACTAATAATGATAATAGGCCAAGTTAAGGACATATTTAATATATAACAGAGTAATTCGAATATAAAATTGTTTGTAAATAAACTTCTTTCATAGTCCCATAGTCCCTGGTTTTGTGGGGCAGTCACTATTCAATGAGTGGTGAACAGCAATCATTTTTGTTGTTTTTTGGATTAAAACTCTTGCAATACATGATTTTCATTGGATTGTGGCACTGCCCAACCAAGTCCAGCAGATGGCATATATTATCTTTAATGGAGAGTGCGTAAAAAACAACCTTCATAGCGAAGTCATTCTCTTAGTCTGTATTGCTGCCAACTCTCCCTGTCCTTTTTCTCATGCGTAGGGCAGAGAAGCTCCCTGCCATCAAGGAAGACCTTGTGATGAGTAGCATACTCATCAATGAAAAGCATAAACCTCAAAATATTATGAGTCATTTTAATTTAAAACCGTAATATTTTACATTACTTTTAATTGGGCAATGAAGATATTTTTTTCCCCTAAAGGTTTTGAGGAACGATTGATTTCACATTCTGCCTAGCAACAAGCAGCCACACAAACATGACATATACCGAGCAAATGTGTTGATCTACATTGCTGCGCCTGCTAGCTAGCTCACTAAAATTGCATTTCAATTTTGCTTTCTATTGAATCCCAGTATTTGTAGTGTGTGTGGTTCAGTATATTAGTGTAGGAAGATAAACAGACAGCAAGAGAGTATATTAGTCTTTCTGGATTTTGTACCTAAGTGGTTGGTGCCCCAACATTTTTTAAATAGAAAGATTCCAGAAGTCTGAACTAACAGTCTACTAGTGAAATGTCCAACCTTGCATGTCACATTTGCTCTTATTAGTGCCTCAACCCTATAGCTTCTTTGCGATGCTCAAAGAAGGATGGTGGGAGTGGTCGTCACAACACAATGGCACTATTGCATTTCGATAAAACAATCAAGTTAGTTGTTGGGTTTTTTTTGGCACAATGGACATGATGATTTGGTACGACCCTGAAAATGATAGAGGTGTGGACATCCCCCATTTTTTCCTTGGCTGTCTCATCACATCACCATACTTAGTACCGACAGGTCACGTGACATAGCGTGGCCCACGGTGGGTTCCATGGTGCATAAACAGACTTTTGACGTACATTCAGGAGGTAAAAGTCACTTATCAGCATCCCTTGTGCTCCCTTTCATCCGTTAAGAAGTCCCGCAGTCAAGAAGTCGTCATCGTCTTTCATCAGTTATCATCCACGCCGGCATCATGAGAATGCGTCACATACCGTTTTTATCCTCCTTGAACCTGAAATGGTGGCTTTTGTGTGGCCTCGGCAGTAGACTTTTACTGGAGCTTTTTTGTCTATGAAGACATATAAATACTGATAGAGCTGATAGTTTCCTAGCCCACACGCACACACATTTTGTAAGCAATGAGTGGCCATGAGGATGGCTGGAAAGAAATGCTTCCTAGCAGCGGCCATGAGCTGCTTTCCCATCCCACGCAAACAATCCTCAGGCTTCTTCTGGCAAACAAAGATGACCAAAATGTTAAAAAAAAAAAAAAAGTCGGGGTCCAGCTTGTTTCACACAATGGAGTCTTTGATCTCCGAGCCTAACCGTACCCGAGGCCGGGGTAGTGTGGGCGAGTATTCCACGTGGCTCTCCTTCACATTGAGAGGCCGCCTGTCGGACGCGTCAGAGAAGCTCTTGCTCTCCGGCGACGACTCTCGAGTGGGCGTACTGCAGATGTAGTTGTCGTTGAGCGTCTGGTAGCCCTTGTGGTCGGAGGTGGAGACAGGGATGGTGTTGCCGTTGAGCGGCAGGCTCTCGGTGGGCTTCCCCACTATCCTCGGCTTCTTTTGCTGCATGTTGGGACACTCGCCTTGCTTCAGCATCGACTTCATGTGGTCGCGGTTCCTGTAGATGACGAACAAGGAGAAGACCACCAAGGAGAAAGCCAGAAGCGCACACACCACGATGAGCTCGTTCCAGTAGGTCTTGGTGTGAATCTGCTCCGAGCGGGACTCGCCAGGCAGGATCATGGTCTCCACACGCTTGATGTGCGGCGTCCGGGAGTGGCCCATCATGGTGGTGCTCTCCTGGCGAGGCTCTGCCCTGACACAGTAATTGGCTAGCAGCTGACGGAAGTTTTCCTCCTCCGACCAGCACTCGTACGTCTCCATCCTGTCGCCCTGTGCCACCACCACCAGGCTGCCCTCAGGCGTGGCGTAAAGGAACTGGCTGGCGCTGTCGCTGTAATGCCACTTCCTCTGGGCCAGGTTGGAGCGCAGTTTGCAGGGCAAGACCCGGAAAGTGTTGGCAGGGACCGTAATGAGCTGACAACGAGAGGCACCTACCCCAAAAAATAAGTACAAGTACTGTAAATATGGCTAAACCTGAAAAAACATTAACTTTAAAAAATATTACAATTATTGCAAGTATTAACAAGTATTACAATTTTTATGCCTTTTCATTTTTAATTGTGACAAATATAGACATTATTTTGTACAATGTGTTTCTTTAAGTGACTATTAGTCACATATGCTGGCCAGTGGTGGGGTTTTTATATTTGTATTATTACACCACATATGGTTCTTTGCTGGATGGGGTTGATTATGTGAACCAGAGCTAACAAGCCCTTAGGTTAACTTTTCGTACAGGATTGACAAAGTGTTACATTTGTTAATTTTCTCACACAAGCCAAGTTTTCCTCAACATGCAAATGCGAGGTGTGTGGAACTGCGTGGTAGGGCGTCACACTCACGGGCAGCAACGGGTCGAGCAGATCTGGGGCTGGAGAGCGTCCTGTTACAGATGGCTGAAGTGTCAGCCTCCTCCACATCCTGCTGCCAGTGGCTGAGACACAACATGACCAAGAAAAAAAACCAAAAGTCACAGATGGACTGAAACGGCATGTTGTGTGCATATGGTCATCTCTCTCTGCTAGCCTTTCATTAGGAACTATAGATGTCCCCATCCACATTTTTTGGTTTCCAATCTGATTTTTTTACAGTCTTGTCAATCTGATCCGATCACAATTTTTGTAATGCAAACGTGAATTTGTAGAATTGTATATGGTTATGAAAGTAGATCTTGAAAGCATTAAAAATAATGCAAAAGTATTGCTGAATTTACTTTTTTACAACGCAACATGACCAACAATATTGTTTGCCTTTTTTAACAAACCTCTGAGTCAGATCCATAATCAAATCCAATCTAAAACATGTCAAATGGTCTACCCTAAAAGTATTTTGCATGCCCATTTATCTTTTATTGGATGAAAACTCTATCCAATAAAAGATACAATTGAACAAATGGCTAAAAATGGAGTAATCATTTACCATGGTTATAGATCAATTTGTGGTGTGATTTTTTTTTAACAAACCCTCTTCAGTGTAATAGTAAATTATCTCTAGTATGAACAACCAGCAGTTAGAGCGACACGTCCCGTGCGAGCTCCCACCATCATGACACAGTCCGGGCACAGTGAGGGGGAACTACCCCTGTAACTACGGAGCCGAATATCCAACGTCCAACGTGAAGCTAACTTCACCATGGTACACCACAGATATGTCTGCATGGTGTGGTTGCATTTTCTTCTTCTTCCGGGTGGCGGGTGTCGAGAGTGTGTTAGAGTGTGGGCCAATGTTCTGAATGTCATACGGCAACTGAATTGGCTCGATCTCGTGGTGGAAGCTGATTTATTATCCGATCTTCAAAGTACATTGGAATGGCAGCCGATCCAGATCCTGGAGATCGGCTTTGGAAATCCATGTGTCCTGGTGTTGTTTTAGTTTGTTCTAAGCGCATCTTGCGTTGGAATGTGTTACAATGACAGTAACGTACCTGTCAGGCGGCGCCATCCTGACGTCACGACACAGGCGCCCGGTCCAAGCGCAGTAGGGGTCTCTGGATAAGACGCATTCTCCACAGCTCAGGTAGTTGGAGCAGTTGGCTACAGGGACCTCCACCAAGCCCGAGTAAGATGACACAAACAACAGACCCTGTGGGTGGGGTGGGGTGGGGTGGTCAGGGCAGAAAAATATAGTTTCCATTTGCATGTTTTTTAAAAAATACAAAAGCACATACAGTACAAACAATTGCATACGACGGTTAGAGTGCACAATTTTTGCATTTTCATTTTTAATTGTGGCAAATATAGACATTTTGCTTGTTCGCATGGAACCAGAACCGGAAGTCATGGTCCTGCAGCGCCTGTCGGCCCTCTATGACATCATCAGAGGTTGACTCAGTAATTCTTTGCTAATTACCACACGTTGATAAAGCCGGTGAGAAACATTACTGAATTGAACTCATAGCTGTCTTTGTCAAAAAGTCTTTATCCCGTTCATTTGTCACTTATATCCAAGTCTAATTGTTTTCTGCATGTAAAAGTGAAACTTTGAAACTATTTAAAAAAAAAAGTTTTGTAGTTAACATTTTTGGATATCTGGAACAGATGAGTTAGATTTGCCCTCATTCAAATAATGTATTCTTTTAGAATACATTTCGGTTTACGATGGACCTTCTGCAATGGATTAATGATGCTCAACATGGTTGCTCTTTATAACTAAATGGAGCGCAACATCTGGCCAGATGTGCTTTTGCTTGATGCCAGCAGGGTAGTTGGGTTGTGGTTTAAAACACATGGTGGTCAAGCTTGCAGGCAAGTGGCTGACACGCAGTGTTTTTACCATTAACATGGTGCACACACACACACACGCACACGCACACACACAACATAGTCTATATCAAGGCTATCTTTACTAGGAAAATACTAAACAAACATTATATGATTAGGTTGTTTGTCTTTCATAGGCCGGAATACATGGGAATGTCTCTTGTACTTTATTAGAATTATATCATCGTTGATAAGCGTCCCTTTTGGCCCTGGGAGAAGCCATTATGTCATAAAGAAAGAAAGGTAATGAAATTGAGCTGCAGCTAAAACACCAGAGAGGATCATAAACTCTGCTCCAGATGGTGAAATAACTCTTAAGAAAACTCGACGGGATGGCCCCCGTGGGTAGAAATGTCTTCAGGCAGCTTAAGCCGTGGTAAATTTAGCTTGTGTCCTTTTGTTTTTTCTGACTCAAATGAATGATTAGAATCTAAGAGCACTGAGATAGAGAGTCATGATTTACCCTCTGAGGATCCAGTTCGATGTGCTGGACAGGCTGCGGGTCAGGAAACAGAATCATTTCCTCGATGATGTGCATTTTGTCGTTGGCATTGACGGCCTTGTGGAGCTTGCCGTCATCTGGATAACAACACAGCGAAACAGTAAAACAACTTCCACTGATGATAAGGAAGGAGAAGGAGGGAAGCTTGTTTTGGGTTTTTTTTTTGGTCACCTGTTCCGATAAAGAGTACGTCGTATGCCCTCTCCATGCCCTGGATCTTGTGCACGGCGATCTGCGTGTAACGCACGCTGCGTTTCAGCAGCAAGGGGGCGCTTCGTATCACACTGTCCATCAGGAAATGGTCCTTGACAAAGTTGAGCACCTTGTCAGGCATGTGCAATGATGACTGAATTCCCATTTGCCTGGCATGGTTGGTCACACACTGCATCGGCGTGGAAACAGAGAGAATAGAAATGAAATATGTGGTCATGTATAATACATGCGTGTGTATTGCGAACTGACATTTCAAAGACAAAAAGAGGTGGAGAATGCGCCACTCACCGCCCCAGGTCGTGGTTCTGGTGCAGGGTGATTGTAGGTGAACCACTGCTGGGTCTCCCGGTTGACCTGTCGGTACCTCCCACTGAAGGCTCTCTCCACCTGTTGCATGGTGAAGGCGCACACTGCCGAGCTACCTGATGCTCCTTTATACCTGTGAACAAAGTTAAAGGTCCCCTATTATACAAAAGTTTCAGTCCAACAGTAATATGTAATATGAACACCTTTGCGATAAAGTGGACAAAAGCACGTTTGGAGCCACATACTCTGTAGTACATAGACATGGAGAAACACAGCTCATTAGCATTAAAGCTGCAGACACACAAAACCAGTGTTCCCAGTAGGACTTTCTAAAAGCATTCCAAAATTCCAGCATCAAGGACAGACTTTGGGTAACACACATCCAATACCTATTTACTGGCTAGTGCAGTTTTACAATATACACTACTCAAAAAATTAGAGGAACACTTTTTGATCAGAGTATAGTAACCCAACAGTCAAACTTCTGGGATATTGATCTGGTCAGTTAAGTAGCAGAGGGGGTTGTTAATCAGTCTCAGATGCTTTGTTGTTAATGAAATCAACAAGAGGTGCATCAGAGGGGCAACAATGAGACAGACCCCAAAACAGGAATGGTTTTGAAGGTTGAGCAGTGTATACAGTAGTGTGAAAAACTATTTGCCCCCTTCCTGATTTTTTATTCTTTTGCATGTTTGTCACANGCATGTTTGTCACACAAAATGTTTCTGATCATCAAACACATTTTAATATTAGTCAAAGATAACACAAGTAAACACAAAATGCAGTTTTTAAATGAATGTTTTTATTATTTAGGGAGAATAAAATCCAAACCGACATAGCCCTGTGTGAAAAAGTAATTGCCCCTGCACCTAATAACTGGTTGGGCCACCCTTAGCAGCAATAACTGCAATCAAACGTTTGCCATAACTTGCAACAAGTCTTTTACAGCGCTCTGGGGGAATTTTGGCCCGCTCATCTTTGCAGAATTGTTGTAATTCAGCTCTTTTTGGGGGTTTTCTAGCATGAACCGCCTTCTTAAGGTCATGCCACAGCATCTCAATGGTATTTAGGTCAGGACTTTGACTAGACCACTCCAAAGTCGTCATTTTGTTTTTCTTCAGCCATTCAGAGGTGGATTTGCTGGTGTGTTTTGGGTTATTGTCCTGCTGCAGCACCCAAGCTGAGTGACGAACAGATGGCCGGACATTCTCCTTCAGGATTTTTTGGTAGACAGTAGAATTCATGCTTCCATCTATCACAGCAAGCCTTCCAGGTCCTGAAGCAGCAAAACAACCCCAGACCATCACACTACCACCACCAGATTTTACTGTTGGTATGATGCTCTTTTTATTAAATGCTGTGTTACTTTTACGCCAGATGTAACGGGACACGCACCTTCCAAAAAGTTCAACTTTTGTCTTGTCAGTCCACAAGATATTTTCCCAAAAGTCTTGGCGTCATCATTTTGTGTTCAATTATGTTATCTTTGACTAATAGTTAACTGTCTCTTATGAGCATAAACATTTAAGTGTGACAAAAAGTCAAGAAGGGGGCAAATAGTTTTTCACTCCACTGTATATAGGTAAACACAGTATATATATAGGTAAATTACAAAGAGACCATGGGCTTTTTTTTAGGTATATGTGTGGCCACCTATAACATATAAGCATTACGATATGAAAATGTTTTTGAATATCTTTCCTGATAGTAAATAGGGGATGTATTAGTAACAAAAAGATGCCACATACTTTGATAAAAAGGAAAATGATCACCCTACAGAGGGGGGAAATCAAAGACACCCCAAAAATGTGTTCTATTGGGTTTCGGTCAGGTGAACGTGGGGGCCAGTCAATGGTATCAATTCCTTCATCCTCCAGGAACTGCCTGCATACTCTAGCCACATGAGGTCGGGCATGTTTTGGACCAGGAGGTACCCAGGTCCCACTGTACCAGTGTAGGTTCTGACAATGGGTCCAAGGATTTCATCTCGATACCTAATATCGGTCTGGGTGCCGTTATCTAACCTGTAAAGGTCTGTGCGTCCTTCCAGGTATATGGCTACCCAGACCATCACTGACCCACCACCAAACCGGTCAAGCCTTCTACTGCCCTTTCCAGCTCACCTGGAGTAACTACCTGTCTCCTGGAAACTACTCCATGCTCTTGAGATTGTGCTGGGAGACACAGCAAACCTTCTTGCAATGGTACGTATTGATGTGCCATCCTGTAGGAGTTGGACTACTTGTGCAACCTCTGTAGCGTCCAGGTACTGCACCATGCTATCAATAGAGATGTTGATCCAAGCCAAATGAAAAAGAGATCTCAAAAGAGATGAGGAGTTAGTGGCCTCAACTTGGAAAACCATTCCTTTTTTGGGGTCTGTCTCATTGTTGCCCCTCTGATGCACCTGTTGTTGATTTCTTTAACAACAAAGCATCTGAGACTGATTAACAACCCCCTCTGCTACTTAACTGACAGGATCAATACCCCAGAAGTTTGACTGATAGGTTACTATACTCGGATTAAAAAGTGTTCCTCTAATTTTTTTGAACAGTGTGTGTGTGTGTGTGTGTGTGTGTGTGTGCGTGCGTGCGTGCGTGCGTGTGTGTGTGTGTGTGTATATATATATATATATATATATATATATATACACACATACATATACAGTATATATACATATAAAACACAGTAATTTCTTTTAGAGATTGACAAAGTATCTAGCTATCTATCTAATTCCTCCTTTAGCGCTGTTAATTGGTTCTAGACCAGACTATGATAATTGAATTTAGGATTGTTTATAAATTGAGTATTTTCTAGTTAGAGCATAGAAAATCTGTTTACAGCCTTCTAAATATGGTTTCTAAAATCATTAGAGCCCTCTAAACATAAAGAAACACCCCTATTTACAACAGTAACGCTGTACATTTGCATTTTACAAGAAAAAAATAGTAATACTATGAAAATAAAACTCGTAATTTTACAAGAGTAAAACTAATTAACTAATTTTTATTTGTAATTATGTGTCAATGTGTCCTTCATAATTTATATGTATTTATATGCATTTGGATGTTGTATGTATGTCGTAATTGTAAAACTATAAACGGGTTTTGTGTTAACACTGTAGGCTTTCTGGAACGGCTTAATTGGATTTACATTATTCCTTATGGCAAAAATTGATTAGGTCCGAGTCAGACCTTCTGGAACGTATTCATTACTCTAACCATAGTCACCTTCNGCAGACACACAAAACCAGTGTTCCCAGTAGGACTTTCTAAAAGCATTCCAAAATTCCAGCATCAAGGACAGACTTTGGGTAACACACATCCAATACTTATTTACTGGCTAGTGCAGTTTTACAATATACACTACTCAAAAAATTAGAGGAACACTTTTTGATCAGAGTATTGTAACCTAACAGTCAAACTTCTGGGATATTGATCTGGTCAGTTAAGTAGCAGAGGGGGTTGTTAATCAGTCTCAGATGCTTTCTTGTTAATGAAATCAACAAGAGGTGCATCAGAGGGGCAACAATGAGACAGACCCCAAAACAGGAATGGTTTTCCAAGTTGAGGCCACTAACTCCTCATCTCTTTTGAGATCTCTTTTTCATTTGGCTTGGATCAACATCTCAACATACAACATACATATTCATAATTTATATGTATTTATATGCATTTGGGTGTTGTATGTATGTCGTAATTGTAAAACTATAAACGGGTTTTGTGTTAACACTGTAGGCTTTCTGGAACGGGTTAATTGGATTTACATTATTCCTTATGGCAAAAATTGATTAGGTCCGAGTCAGACCTTCTGGAACGTATTCATTACTCTAACCATAGTCACCTTCAGACTCTTATTACTCTTATTAGACTCATGCTCATGTGTTGATCCTCAGGGGAACTGACAGGAAGTGGCATCAGGGATTCAGAGTTGAGTTTTTGCTTGGCAGCAACAGTAGCCAGTGCTTTTTTTAAATTAGGGATTATTGTCCCTGTTGTGAGATAATTCAAACCTGCAATAAAAGGTGTTCAGGCAAGGAAGTCTGGTATGTGTGTGTTTAACCAAACATTACTGTAATATTACATAATAACCACTGTAGAATACAACATATCACTGGAATGTGTCTTCGAAACGCCTGATAAATGCATGTTAGTCCTTTCAGCCATTTTTGACTATCAATAGGCTGTATTCAACCCCTAAACAACATGTTTTATTCAGTAATATAATTTAAAAAACTGTCATACAGTGAAGCTGCAAATTTTGAACCATCAAGTGGGAAGGTACTACTGAGCAAGATTTTTTTTCCTGCATCAACCAGCTGCAAAATACAATCTGTACTCCATGAAAGGTATGTACACATGAACTACTGTATATGTCCGCCTCTTACCACTGTGACGTGAAGACGCCATAAAAGATGGTGCTCTCCCAGCTGTCTCCCATGGGCTTCAGGACAAACATGTCCTGGAGGATGTTGAAAGGAAAGCCGTCGTCTGGGAGGGAGCACAGGAGCTGGGCCTTCAGGAAAGTGGTCCATTTCTTCTGCAGCACCCGCTCGCCCCCTCTGTCCCCCTGGAAACAAGTATAAATAGCTAAATCAGACAAGGACAAGGGTTTTCTTCCAACATGGCCCAGGCAGTGTTTCCCATACAGTCCTTATTTTTTTCCCCATATTTTTATTTCCATACATTTATATTTGTGGCGGCCTGCCACAAATAAGTATGGATTGCAACACATAAATTTGGCCCTAAGTTCGCCCTCATTCATACTCATACACACATTACAGTAGTCCCTCGCTACTTCTTTACTTAACTCTAGCGCTATTTTTCAACAACAAATTAATTAATAAATGATTGCTGTTTCGTTGTTGAACAACAGAATATTATTAATGACTAAAGAAACGCATATTTATGCAAATTGTACTTTTTAGCCTAAATTAAGCAATTTCAAGCATATAATGGTTAAATGAACTAAAATACAAATACAAGGTGGATAAGGCATTGTAATTGTGAATGTAATAATGTATTCCACAGTATATAGGCCACTAGGTGTCAGTGAGACAGCCACAAGACTTGTCATGTGTTCCCAAGGGTACACATTTACTGTGACACTGCTTGAATGGGAGTTTTATTACATCTTAAATGGCTTATGTACTCTTGTAATGTCTACTATAGTGGGCAATATGATTGTAGAGCCATTTAAAGGCTCCATTATCATACATTTACAATACATTGATGTATGATAATGGCAGAAGTACGCCGGAAGTATGCCGTACAGATAAACAACAACTCATATTATCTCTACTATATTGGGGATACAAATGTAATGGTGACTATCGGGGTGTTATTTCATGTCTTGAGGGCTCTAATGTTGATGTTTTAAAAAAAAGATTTCAAACAGGTTTTCTATCCCATACCTATGAAAATATTCCATTTATTAATATTAAATCCAACTATGCGGAAATTGAATTATTAATTGATAAACAAAGGATGACTGTATTATAAGACTATCATTAGATATTACACTAATTATGTTTGTTGTCGGGCCGCACGGTGGCTGAGTGGGTAGCAGCACACTGGCCTCACAGCCAGGAGGTTCAGGGTTGGAATCTTCGTTGGGCATCTCTGTGTGGAGTTTGCATGTTCTCCCTGTGCGTGCGTGTGTGTGTTTTCTCCAGGTACTCCGGTTTCCTCCCACATTCCAAGAACATGCACGTTAGGTTAATTGGCAACTCTAAATTTTCTATTAGTGTGTGAATGCTTGTATGTCTGCCCTGTGATTGACTGCCGACCAGTCCAGGGTGTACCCCGCTACTCGCCCAAAGTCAGCTGGGATAGGCTCCAGCATACCCGCGACCCTAATGAGGATAAGCGGTATAGAAAATGAATGAGTGAATGTTTGTCATCTATAACACAACGCTGAAATGATATTTTGTCCAGATAAGGTAGCATATCTTGGCCTACAATGGATGGCTTTTAGCATTTTTAATACACAAAATTTGTCAATTTCTATTTTCCTGTACGCATCCCTTGATGAAAAAAGTTTGGACACTATGTTCAATTGTTGGGGTTTTTATAACTTTTACTTAACTTTTAGATAAAAGTCCCTTTTGAGTTCAAAGCTCCAGTTGCCTCTTAAAGGAGACATCATTGCACAACTGTAAACAAAGCTTGGATATTAATTACTGCTTTGGCCTTACATCTCCCTCAAGATTTTATGGCGACTGAGATTCTCCACATAAACACTTATCAACTTTGCTGTGGACTGGTAATCTTCAAAACGCCTGCTGTGCAAACTAAAAAAAAACACAAAGGAGGAACCAAAACACCCTAAGCTTAAGACAGCTTGCAGAAGCAGCAGTGTTACAGCTTCCATAGCCCTGAACTCCCTTACAAGAGGGCAGAGAGTGAAGAAGCAGAGCTGACACGATACACAAAAAACTGTGAGCTCTTAAATATGAACAATCTTCTTTGGTGAATGAAGCCTTGTGGGACTGCTGCTGGCATGGGAGCCAATTAGAGGGCAGTAGTAGCCCAGCTACAATAATGAGATGGGCACATTCTTGCTCTCTCAGCTGCCCACTGCTGTTGTTGCTGCATACTTAAATTTTGCATGCCGCAACTCAACCCACAATCACAAAAATATGCAACATTACTGCGCCTGTCCTGTCATGTTTACAGGAAAACGCTTAGTAAAATTCTCACAGAGCTGCAAAAATGACTGAAAACATTGTAATAAACTCATTAGGCCAAAAGATGGCGATGTCACTTTGTAAAGCAGGGGTGTCAGACTCATCCCACAGCCCGCCAAAACTCAAAGCTGACTTTACCATCCAAACTCAACCACTGTCTTTTTAGCCAACACAAGTCGTTAATTAATGTAGCACATTCATATGCATCATCAGTGCACACACACAAATGATGGTTTGAAGCGGGAAATATGACAAGACATGCCCCAATTATCCACATTTAAAAAAACAGTACAGCGGAACCTTGGTTAGAGTAATGAATACGTTCCAGAAGGTCTGACTTGGACCCAATCAATTTTTGCCATAAGGAATAATGTAAATCCAATTAGGCCGTTCCAGAAAGCCTACAGTGTTAACACAAAACCCGTTTATAGTTTTACAATTACGACATACATACAACATCCAAATGCATATAAATACATATAAATTATGAAGGACCCATTGACACATAATTACAAAAAAAATTAGTTAATTAGTTTTACTCTTGTAAAATTACGAGTTTTATTTTCATAGTATTACAATTTTTTTCTTGTAAAATGCAAATGTACAGCGTTACTGTTGTAAATTTGCAATGTTAATTCTCAAAATCTGATGATATTAATACTCCATTGTAACAGGCATTGCCTGAGACAGCAATATAAACAGGGGGCTTGTGTGACCTTTGGCCTGGGTAAAAGGTAATACTACAAGTTTTTCTAGGAAAATTACGACTTTTTTCTCCTTAAATTATGACTTTTTTCCTCGTAAAATTGACTTTATAAAAAAATGTTGGCTAAAAAGTTACTGGATCGATTTAAATGTACCTAATCGTTTCGGATCGTATCGATTCAAAATGAACCAATATCATCTTTGAATCGAATCGGCAACCACGAATCAGGATACGAATCGAATCGTTAAAACGAATCATTACACCCCTTTTTGCGAGACAATTTTACTTGCCAGTTTTCTATCTCTGTCACTGCACATACTGCTATTAGCCTTAGCAATGGAAAGTACCGGATATACACGGTAAAACTTTTGGTAAAATGCACAAATTACATTGTCTTTCACTTGTATAGCATATTATATATTGTATGTATATATTGTATAAACAGTACTTGTATATTACATAAAATTCATAATATAAACAGACACTGAACCATCATACGCAAGATTCAACTGGATGTCTAGCGCTTATTGCTCTTGAAATACCTTCAAATGGGGTAAACAGACTGTATTGTTGATGGCAAAGTTGGGTGTAGAGTCATAGACAAAATATTGATTTCAGAGGGAGGCGGGGGGATCAAAGCGGAAGTAACAGCAATTAACTTAGCTGCACAAAGTCAGGCGCTCATGGAGTGACAGCGGTGACGGCCAATCACACGTAACCAAAAAGCGGCTGAGCCAATCATTGAGCTAAAAGCTTAAAGGGAAAGGGCGTCTATTTTCTGCTTGGTCCTAGTGCTTGACCAGTCTTCATTAAAAATAGTATAGTATAGTATTCCCCAGTTCTCACTATTTACAGTGCAGACGGGGGCATATAGTGGGTCGGTGGACGGAATACTTTGAGGCTCTGCTTAATCCCACTGACATACCTTCCGTAGAGAAAGCAGAGTCTGAGGACACGTACGTGGACAGTTCTATCACCGTGGCTGAGGTAATTGAGGTAGTTAAGACACTCCGCAACGGTAAGGCTCCATGGGTGGATGAGTTTCTCCCTGAATTTCTCAAGGCTCAACATTGCATGGAAATCGGGAAATGTAACTCTGGACTGGCAGACCAGGGTGGTGTTCCCTATTTTAAAAAGGGTGACCGTAGGGTGTGTTCCAACTATAGGGGGATCACACTCCTCAGGCTTCCCTGGAAAAGACTACTCCAGGGTGGAGAGAAGGGTACGACCGTTAGTCGGACCTCGGTTACAGGAATTGCAATGTGTTTTTTTATCCCGGTCACGGAACACTGGACCAGCTCTACACCCTTGCAAGGGTACTGGAGAGTATGTGGGAGTTTGCCCAACCGGTCTACATGTGCTTTGTAGACCTGGAAAAGGCATTCGACCGTGTCCCTCGTGGTGTCCTGTGGGGGGTGCTCTGGGAGTACTGGATTGGTGGCCCGCTACTACGTGCCATTCGGTCCTTGTACAATCGAAGCAGGAGCCTGGTTCGCATTGCCAGCAGTAAGTCGAGCTCGTTTCCGGTGAACGTTGGCCTCCGCCAAGGCTGCCCTGTGTCACCGATTCTGTTCATAATCTTCATTGACAGAATTTCTAGGCGCAGTCAAGGTGTTGAGGGAGTCCAGCTTGGTGACCTTAGGATCTCGTCTCTGCTATTTGCAGACGATGTGGTCCTTATGGCCTCATCAGGCTGTGACCTTCAGCGTTTACTGGAGCGGTTTGCAGCAAAGTGTGAAGCTTCTGGGATGAGACTCAGCACCTCCAAATCCGAGGCCATGGTTCCCAGTCGGAAACGACTGTACCCTCCGGGTTGGGAGTGAGGTCTTGCCTCAGGTGGAGGAGTTCAATTATCTCGGGGTCTGGTTCACGAGTGAGGGACGATTGGAGCGCGAGGTCAACAGACGGATCGGTGCAGCGTCAGAAGTAATGCAGTCACTGTACCGGACCGTCGTGGTGAAGAGAGAGCTGAGCACTCTCACCCTCACCCTCTCACCTCTCACCCTCACCTATGGTCATGAGTTATGGGTCATGACCAAAAGAACCAGATCGCGGATACAAGCGGTGGAAATGAGTTTCCTCCGTAGGGTGGCTGGACTCACCCTAAGAGATAGGGTGAGGAGCTCGGCCATCCGGGAGGAGCTCAGAGTAGAGCCGCTGCTCCTTCACATCGAGAGGAGCCAGTTGAGGTGGCTCGGGCATCTAGTCCGGATGCCTTCCGGGCGCCTCTCTGGTGAGGTGTTTCTGGCATGCCCAGGCCCCGGAGAAGACAATGGATGGAGGGCATGATCAATAGAGCACATACAGTACAGATACACCGACTTATTAACCAATGTACAGATAGTGTGTAACTACAATGAACTTTCTGTCGCATATTATTAACATTCATGTACATCTTAACAACCAATCAAAACATGTTTCATTATGTTTTTGGTTTTTTTTACATTCGGCTGCTCAAAATGTCTCTGAATCTTTTGCGCCAATCTTAAGCTCCAGTATGTAATCTACACCCCCTCAGTGTGCACACCTGAATAAACACAGGAAAGAGTGAGCAGTCAGGAGGAAGGGAGGAAGAGATCTTGGATAGGACAACAAGTCAGAAGCGGAATGACTTGGCAAAGCAGAGCAAAACAGTAGTAGGAACATGGTGGGAAACCTTCAAAGATGGTGCACTTTATCTAAGAGCAGACACACCAACAGTCTGTGCTTGAGGGGAGTCTGCCAAGATGAAATAAACGCTGTTAAAAAAACAGTTTCCAATGGGTGAGAGATAACGTGTACCAAATACTAAACAAGCATCACCATGCAATGCATTGATTTGTTCACAGGAGGATAAAATTGAGCACCTGCATGAAGCATCCAGTCAATATGCGGCCTCCAGTGCAATAAAAGCCCTTTGGAAGGAGAGCGAGAGCACAGTTCATCTGCAGCAGGCAGCCACAGTTTAGGGTCTTTCACAAAGTCATCTCCATATATAGAACCCAGGAGGCGCTCGGCTGGTTCCAAAAGCCTTGCAAGAACGAGTCATTGAGCTGTCACTTAAGATTACACGCTGCCCCCGCCCCACCCCAGCCAATGTGCACGTTAGCGCCCCTGGTAAACAACAGGCTAGGATGAAGGTTGAATGCATGTGTACAAAGAAGCATGGTGGCTCTTTCATTGAGCTGGTGACAAGTCAAACGGGTGTGATATAAGAGACAAGCAACGAAGATTCAGTCACGACAGGTCGCACAGTGCTGTGTTCATTTTTGTTTTGTGGCAAAGCCAACCTTAAATATTGCATGGTTGTAAACTACCACAATGTGTCCCACTGGACATCCTCTAATTCAGTGTTTATTGATCCAAGGCACGTGTTTTACATTGGGAAAAAACACACTTCTTATATGGAATCACAGGATTGCCAAAATTAAAAGGAAATACAGGTGGAAATATAATGAGAATCAATAATACAAAAATATACAAATGTAGTTATATATTTTTGCCATTTAGTTTTTTTTTTTTTTCCCATTTTGTAATTGCTTTTTTTCTATTGTCTGTTTTTTTCCATTTTGTCCTTGGGTTTTTCTCTTTTGTTTTACCATTTCCTCTTTTCTATTTGCTTTTTCTCATCGCATGTACCGGGTGGCTCAAGCTGACGAACTACAGAAATATTCAATTTATTAATATTGTCTCCTACTTTGCGGAAATTCACTTATCACGGTCGGGTCTGGAACCATATAACTGCAATAAGTGAGGGGCGACTGCATGTCTTAACTACAACAACAAAGAAAAAACATTTAAATGGGTGCATTTCTTTGCTTGCTGTGGTATGTGCCCCGCTTTTGTTTTGAAGCTTACTTTTTTCTGAACAGGAAGTGTACATTGAAATGCTGCGTGACTAGACAGTAATCTTTCACCCCTTAGCAATAAAGTGAACAATACATTTTATTATGATTTTCATGGAAATGACACATTGGATCTCTAATTTGATGTTGACAAAAGCTGTCAACCATGTACTGTATGTCGCGTTTGACTTTTGCACCAGAACTTGATAAGTTGTGGACATAAGCGGCACCAACTTAAGCGGGTTCCACTGCAAGTACGATGCATGAGGCACATTGGAGACACGTAACCCGTCAATGCATTACATGAATGGGTTATATGTACAGAGCACGTTATTGCTTCTGCATTTTACTATCAACAGTGGTTAACTCACTCAAGCCTAAACTTTTTTCACCAAGGGCCACATACTGAAAAATGAAAGAATGCAAGGGCCACTTTGATATTTTGTAAAATTGATATTTTGTAAAAATATAAAAAAACAAAATGCATATCAGCTTTGTGATGTAGGTGAAAAAGTATGAATATATAAGTATCATCATTTGCTCTTTTTTCACATTTTTGCTGTTGTTTTTTGGGGGAACTTTTTCCAAATATTTTAACATTCGTCTTAAATAATCTCTGTAAATTTGCTTTTTGAAATATTTGAAATTTTATGACTTTGTTCCCTTAATATTCTTTTTTAAAAATAACATTTTCCCCAACTTAATTTCCAGATATTACAACTGTTTTGTTGTGTCTGTTTCTCATAATATTACAACTTAAAAATATTTTAAAAAATTGTCCATAGGTATGAATGTGAGTGTGAATGTCTGCCCTGCGATTGACTGGCAACCAGTCCAGGGTCTACCCCGCCTCTCGCCCAAAGTCTGGATTTGATCTTATTCTGGTAACATTATCATTTTGTCAACTTTGTTGTTTTGTTTCTCATTATATAATGGCATTACAAATAATGTTGCAACTAAATGCTACTTAAATGATATTTATCTTACACGTTTTTTCTCCTAATGACCTTATTCTTGTAAACCCACGGATGATTTATCATTTTTTACTGTTTTTTGTTATTTTGTATTAATTTTCTTGATAAATTGTATTTTTAGAATGTGCTGCGGGCCAATAAAAACACAGCTGCGGCCCACAAATGGCCCCCGGGTCGCACTTTGGACACCCCTGATTTAAGACAATTAAGAAATTTAAATGTCACCAAACAACTATATGTTTTAGGATGGTGACTTGTGATGGTGATTTGTTTTCACATTTTACAGTGGTTATCTTGTTTTTACACAAAGCATTACTTTAAACATTTGTCTGTGCAGTTATTCTTGATGATTTATCAATTTTGCATTATTGTTAGTATTTAGTATTTCATATTCTTATTCAACAGAATTTTTGAACAGTAGTGCACCACACCGCTCCCTCGCTTTAGAGCGTTTAAAAAAATAATCAATTATTTAATACATTATGTTAAATGATAATGATGATGATAAATAATGATGAATTATTTTTAGTATTCTTCTCTTTTACATTTGAGTGGCAACTGATTTTTACTTTGTACATAATAACACACATTTTTATTGAAGGTAAAAGTAACCTTGAATGTTCATGTATCTCTTTCAATCATCGTTTATATGTATTAATATGCATTTCAAACTGTTTCTGCATGTAAAACTATAAAATAATGTGTATTGTGTTAGCATTTTTGGCTTTCTGGAACAAATTCATTGGATTTAATTGATTTGTAACTGGAAAAAATGACTAGAGTCAGTCCTTCTGGGGGAAATGAATGACACCAACCAAGGGTCCCCTCTGTGCAGAGTTGGTGGAAACCTGCCAGCACAAGGCGGCTATGTAGAACGCATAGAAAAGGGAAAGATGTGGGTCTCGTGTAGTGATTGTGGATAATAAAAGAAAAAGGTTTTGCTATAATAGTTTACGTACTTTTACAGTTCAGAATGTGAAAATGTTTCTCTACACAACATTGCCTGAGCGGGTAGTGAAGTTTTTACCCTGGAACAGATGTTTTGTTTTTCACTCATACAGTGCGTGTCTACTTTCCCATCACAGTAAGGGCCTTCCTATCAAATTAGTGCTGTCATTTTTATCTTTTCCTGACAACAGGAAACCCGTACCTCTTTTTACATCTCTGTGCTTGGTGGAGGTATTAACAACAACAACGGAGGTGCAGGTGGTGGAGCTGATGACGTTGCAGGGAGGGGAGGATGTTTCACACGCAGGGAAACTAAATGTGCTAAAAACAAGTTTGTACAGTCAAACAGAAAAAGCATGTGATGCAGTTTTTCCATCATCATGACAAAGTTCCACATGTCTCAACATGGGAGCGTCCCGCCTCAGTCTGTCAACCAATTGTGCGCAGCTTGCAGACAAAGGCAAGTTTTTTTTAAATGTGCAGCCAGCCAGGTGTCTTCCTCTTACCTTGCACACGCGAGCGATCCTCGACACAATGGTGTTGTCAAAGAAGTCAAATTCCTTTCCCGCTTCACTGAAGAAGAAGTAAATCTTGTCGTCGTCGCCCACGGGGTTCCCTATTGGCTGACTCTCCTCGATGTAAGCCGAACCGACAAAGAGCGGATCTGTCGGGAAAAGCAGACGCCAAAAGGTGTCATTGTGTGTTGCCCTCATGGACAGGAAGGGAGGGGTCCAAAATGTTTCCACGCTATTCTTCATCTTGTGTTTATTAAACATGCTAAAGCTATTCTAAAAAGATATCTTAAGGTAATTTTCCCCCCATTTTTTAAGATTAAAAAAAAGGTTAATTTGCCCAATAATATGAAACAACATCCCACGTGTGGCACTTACTGATGTGTAAGGAAGAATAAACTGGCACAGTAATCTGAATGCAGGATATAGGAGTCCTTCTAGCGTGCGGCCCGGGGGCCATTTGCAGCAAACAGCCCCTTTTGTTTTGTTTTTTAATTGGGCACATTCTAGAAATAATCACAACAACTGCAAAATTGGGAAAAAGAGAAAAAGGGAGGAAAAAGTTGAAATGTTGATACAAATAATAATATGTTTTGTCACCAATTACACTAAGCTGTTTCACAGTCCAACACTACATTGCAGTTCGAACATCGCACCCACACTAGTTGCATTTTAAAAATAATTATAGGCGGCATAGAAAATGAATAAATGAATGAAGATTTAATAAATAATAGCTGTTTCGTGGTTTAATATGGCCCATTATTTGTAAAAATGTGCATATTTAAGAATATTGTACTTCATTTAAATTAAGCATTGTCAAGTATAACATGGCTAAATGAACTAAAATACAAATACAAGGCAGAAGAAGCATTCTAATTGTAAATGTAGTATTCTACACTGGCCACTAGGTGTCTGTGTTTGGCGAGACAAGAACCAGACGTTGCCAGAAAAGGCATTTATTGCAAGTTAATCTGATGCAAAATCATCTCGCAAAAAACACAATAATAATAGCATAATAATCATAATAATAACGCAGGGTACTGTTGGGGTTGTAACCCATGACAAGCTAAATGAAGCTCTGAATAGCCGACGTCACTTCCTGTCGTCTGTCTGTCCTCCCACCATTAAGGTCCGCTAGGGAACATATTCACTGTGACACACACGAGCAAGCATTTAAGTTACGTCTTAAATGGCTTCACTCTGCTTATTATATTACTGTATTATATAATACGAGTGTAAAGCCGTCATTGTAAAACACTGATGACACAGTAGCCACTGGATGGATTATGCTGTCAGGAAAAAAAACAAGGTACCGCTAAAGTGTGAATCTACGATATCTTATTTAGGTCTAATATGTCTATGGGTGCTATTTCATATCTAGAGATCCGTAATAATGCTAAAAACCATATTTAGAGTGTGATCAACAGGTGTTCTATGCCATAACTACAAAAATATTCAATTTATTAGTATAAAATCCTTCTTTGCCAAAATTCACTTGTGTCTGGAACTGATGAACCGCGATAAACATATGTATTCATTCATTCATTCATTTTCTATGCCGCTATCCTCATTAGGGTCGCGGATATGCTGAAGCCTATCCCAGCTGACTTTGGGAGGGAGGCGGAGTACACCCTGGACTGGTCGCCAGTCAATCGCAGGGCACTAAACAGTATATATATATATATATATAACTTATTAGTATATACAGGATATGTTGGTTTGGGTCTATTTAGAAAATTAAAAATATCAAAATGGTCTTCCGCTTCCTTTGATTTTTCATTACGCAACCCTCAGTGGAAAAAGTTTGTACACCCCTCCTTTAAATGCATAAAGAAGTCCGTTTTGGGAGAGCAGATCAAGCTAAACCCTCGGTGTAATTGCACTCAGATGCCTCATCAGCATGAATTACCTCCAGATCCAACTACAAGAGGGGTCTTAATCGTACACAGAGTGCTTTGCCAGAGCGCTTCATGAAGTGCATGTGTGGGGACTGATACAAGTCAGCTCCTGCAATCTAAGACGAGAGCTTGTCCTCTCTGCATGTATTAGTACCCGGGCCTTGCTAATGAGCTATTCTAACCTGGCCTGCTCGTTGGATACTAAGTAGATTATAGAGGAAAATCAACCACAGATTCACAGGGCAAAAATGCGTTAAAACTATAATCCGCACATCTAAAGGACGAAGGATTAATTCACTTGATATCATTTCCTATTGGATTACTTTCTTTCTTTTTTTTTTTACTGTGGGAGGTTCCACTGTGTTTATATCTATATAGATTTACACTGCCTGGGCCAAAAAAAGCGGTCACCTGGATTTAAGTCATAGGTAGGAGGTAGCTGCAGTTGGTCAGGTCTAGGTTCAGCAACACTATGTGCTCAAAGAATGAGGTCATGTGACTACCTGAATATACGGAATGAGCAGCTTATTCCATCAATGGATTTTTTCCTCCCTCATGGCACGGTGATATTCCAAGATGACAGTGCCAGGATTCATCGGGCTCAAATTGTGAAAGAGTGGTTCAGGGACATCATTTTCTCTCATGAGACATCATTTTCACACATGGAGTGCAGACCTTAACCCCATTACGACTCTTTGGGATGTGCTGGAGAAGGCTTTGCTGCGGTCATCAATGCAAGATCTTGGTGACAAATGAATGCAACACTGGATGGAAATAAATCTTGTGACATTGTAGAAGCTTATGGAAACAATGCCCCAGCAAATGCGTAATCAAAGCTAAAGGTGGTCTGACCACATACAGTGGTGCCTTGACTTACGAGCACATTACACGGACATAATTTTGCTTTGTTATATGAGCTTTGATGTGACGTACGAGCGTACAAACATCTATTAAAACCCCATCGAGACGAAGTCGATCCAAGGCCTAGACGCACAGTTACTTTCTCAAACCCGCGCATCATCCATACGAAGCCTCTGTATTTAGGGTCTGTAAACGAACACTTTTCAAACCGGGTCCCGGAGTGGACAAATTTGAAGACGTCGTTAGCGTCTCCATAGCTCCGTAGTTACGGCCTCCCCCGGTTGCGTCGTAGCTCCACCTCTTTACAAACCCGCGTTTGCTAAAACTGCAAAGACGGAAACAACAATGACACCGTACAGTGTTTTGTTTTTGTTTACGACCCTAATGAGGATAAGCAGCAAAGCAAATGGATGAATGGATAGAATTATGTAGTGTACCGTACATTAGCACGAATACCAAATCTCACTCCGACCTTCTCCACCACTCTCCTACACCTCCGCCAACATCTCCGTCTGCTCTTCAAAGTAAAGTATTCTCAAGAAAACATGTTTATTTCTTTACAACTTATTTTATTATTCTTTAATATAAGTTTCTTATACATTACTGAATGTGGAGACACATCATTCCTATTAAAAAACGTATAAACAATAAAAACCAATTAATGGCATTTACGTTATTTATTACGGGAAAAA